>JAJJMC010022854.1:1855852-1963823 GCA_023531435.1 Papaver californicum
AAGACTAATACTAGAGACCATGTAGTTCTAGGATAAGGGGTTTTACATTGTTACCAGAAACTCATGGAAAAAAACCCAACAAGATTAATGAACAATTCTTGAAAAACAAATACTGTGAATAAAAAGATAAGACTCTGAATCAGTGTTACCATAAATTCAATACATTCTAGTGTGTCGTTTAGGTACAAATTTATAAATGTATCCGATGTGCTAAGGGTACAGGTAATATATATCTAGTAGGCACTGACAAGATAGACAACAATGCAGATATTGGCAAATTTGATGAGCCAAAATGGTTAGTAAAAACCAAAGCCGGTGAGGAAGTTATCGGGTGCATCATTCCCAAAAGCTACATAACCGGCTACATTGCAAAGTACATAAAACAAAGTTGTATTAATACTTTCTGATGCTACCCAGTTTGATGTTTCACAAGTTTTCAAACAAGGACTAATAAGTAAGACGGGATGGTTAAATATTTATTCATTATATTTATGAGCAGTTTTGTTATAGTTCGTCCTTTAAGAATTATCAACCATTGAAATATTAATATGGAAAGTATTACTACAAGTATTTTTATTTTTTAGTTTTTCGTATTATTAATAATAAATAACTTATATGTGAATATAAGAAACATCTTACATAATATATGTTTTCTATTTTATTTTATTTCATATGTAATTTATGTATTACTTTTTTATATTTAAAAATGTAAAATATATGTGATTAATGGTATACTTTTTGTATTTTAAAATGTAAAATACTACTTATACCTTGTAATATATATGAATAATGATTTATTTTTTTATGTGATTCTTTTTTGAGTTTCTTACTTGGAATCACGATTTAGTTTTTATTGTTATAAATATATTGGAAGTTCCAAATTTTTTATAAATTGTTAATATTCCTTTTTGTCTTATTTATGTGCTATTGATTAAAAATAGTAAAAAAAAAATCTTAATTTATTTTTACTTTTGTTTCTTTTAAATGTAGCACTAGGGGTGTACAAAGGTTAGTTTGGCTCGGTTCTTGGTAGAACTGTGTACTTATACCTCCCTATGATCGGTTCTCTACCCGTGTATCTGTACCCTGTATTCTATACTCTCAGTTCGGTTCTTGTACATGTATCCATCTTCTCGGTTCGGTTCCGGTCGATTCCGGTCCTGTACCTCCTTCTTTTTTTAAAAAAAATTGAAAAGCTCTGAAACCAGTTGAAAATGAAAGCTAACAAAGCTATGGCGGGGTACATGAAATGACAGTAAAAACTTGGTACCTCTAAACAACAGTCTGTTGATTCGTTTCATTTGATTGGTAACTAAGCTATTACAGTCATTCACTACAAAAAAAATGGGTTTAAGCGACTACTCGTTTTAAGTCGCTTAAAGCCCCTTTTAAGTCGCTATAACAGTTATAGCGACTAAAAGTGACACTCGCTCCGTTGGTTGTCCAAATCCATGTATCTCAAAGCCTTGAGCGACCATGCAATCGCTCTAGTAATAAACCAACTAACCTTAAGCAAGTACTTTCCTCATTGCTTAACATTTAGACCAACTAACATGGAGCAAGTAAAATTGTGATCGCTTAACATCTAGACCAACCAATATAGCAAGTAAAATATCAATCGCTTCAGATATACCAATCATTCTAAAGCAAGTAAACTACTTAGTTGATAGATACATGGAGCAACTCTTTCTGAAATTGCTTGGTTAAAGTTTTAAGCGATCAAATAATTTTGCTCGCTAAAAGTGATTTCTGATTTTGATTGGCCTGAAGTTGGTTGCTCAAGCTTTTGAGGTACAAAATTTTTTACTCTCTAGAAGCAACTTGTGACTTAGGAGCTATTAAACTACCTAGTTGGAAGATACATGGAACAACTTAACCTGATGTTACTTGGTTAAAATTTTTAAACGATCAAATGATTTTGCTTGCGACAAGCGATTTTTGGTTTTGATGGTCCTGAAGTTGGTTGCTTAAACTTTTAAGGTATCAAAGTTTTTACTCAAGTTGATTGTTTAAATTTTTAAGCTCCAAATTATTTTAGAATTCAGATTTTAATTGGCTTAAGTTGGTTGCTGGAGTATTTAAGATACTCACTTTTTTTGCTCATTTGATTTAAATAATCCAAAAATCTAATTATAATTAAAAAAAGTTATAACTAAGATTATATAATTAAAATGAAAACATCTAATTAAGAAGATTAGATAATTACAAATATATATATTTCATTTGATTATCCCACCAAAAAGCATAACCCAATATTGTTTCATACACATACCCAACAAGAACCAAAATACATACAAAGTTGATGGTTCTTGTATCATCGTAATGTCTAGTTTCACTTCCCAAAAGAACAAAAAACATATACTGCACATACATTGTACACCAAAAAAAGTCAGCAGTATAAGTCTTGTTGACTGCACATACTTTGTACACCACATGTACACCAAAAAATAGTAAGCAATATACCTGTTTGTTGACTGCACATACATTGTAAATCAAATTGTGCAAGTTAAAAAAGTTAGCATTTTACCTGGTTGTTGCTTCAAAAAAAAACTGCGCACATCCATTGTCCACCAAAATAAAAGGGACTTCAGGCTACGTTAGTCAGAGTCATCCTCCACATACAAATCCTTGTCTTAATTGTCATCAGCATAATCCTTCTCTTGATTGTCATCAGCATCCTCCGCATACAAATCATCTCTTGATTTTCATCAGCACCTCCATCTGCCTCATCTTCATGCTCATCTAGTGAATCATCTTCCAAATAATCTGGCATAGGTTGAATTCCCATCTTCTTCAAAACCTCGTTCATATACTTTCTTAGATCACGCTCTCTCCGTTCCAACTTAATCATTTTCTTTTTTTCCAAGTTCAGTTGTTTTTTGAGAGCAGTGAGTTGGGCTTCATTTCTTTCGTATAGGGTGAAGCTGCCGAAAGCGACTTTTGACTTACGAGGACGCTTGGCCCTATAGCGACGGGGATCAACAACCTTTGAATATATTTCTTCGGGAGTATAGTTCACTTTGCCTAACCGAACTTGTTCACTAATCCGGTTCATTTCAGACTGCATAAATATTATAAAAAAACAGGCAACCGATTAGTTTACACCTACCACCAGCACATTTTAATAGTGCACTTAATGACATGTAGATGACAAGGATGCTTAAAAAATATATTACACCCATAATACTGAAATGAAGCATTGTTATTAAATGCACTCCCCCCTTCAAACAACAGACCAAGCTCATATCCATGTCTTTCTATTCACATGTAGACTATTCCGTTATTCGATAACCAAACAACATCAATTCATCATAAAAGAAATGAACGCATGAAGTTGAAAAATAACTCAAGCATTACAAACAGACAGTTAGTAGAATTCACACAGACGGTTAGTAAATTAACTCAAGCATTACACACAGACAGTTAGTAAAAAATAACTCAAGCATTACAAACATTACACATAGACAATTAGTAGAATTCATACATTACATAAAAGAAATGAACGCATGAAGTTGACAAACACAAACTAAACTAACCACAAGAAATCACACATTACACACAGACAGTTAGTAGAATTCTTAAGCATTATGTAATGTTATAAACTAGAAGCAATACTGGAAGCAATACTGGAAGCAAGTCAAGCAACTATAATATCTGGTCAAGATGTTAACATAAGTGTTAGAAATACAATACTAGAAGCAAGTCAAGCAACTATATAGTATTTACACCACAGTCAATACAACTGTGGCTAGTATTGTTTGCTAATAGCCATAGGTCCTCAGAGTGGGATTCAGGAAATGCTCCTATTGTATTTACAACTATATAGTATTTACACCACAGTCAATACCAGTACTGCTCCTATTGTTGATACTACCAAAAGAGTAGGATTCAGGAAATGCATTTAAGATCTTCAAGGATTACATCTTTAAAAGCATATGAGAGGAATGCAAGTAGCTAGCAAACAAAATGATCCCAGTTACAAAATATTTCCGAATGATAAAATATTTTGCTGTGCAAGCCATGTTATGAAACAAGTACAGCTGCAACAATTTTCTTGTATAAGTAACACTTAGAAACTGATATATGAACACCAAGCGTAAAAGTACATAAACCTGCTAATAACCAGTAGTAATAATCAAGGTGAGCCCTATTCCGTGTTTTTCTATTCACATGTAGACTATTCCGTTATTCGATAAGCAAACAACATCAATTCATCATAAAAGAAATGAACGCATCAAGTTGAAAAATATCTCAATATGTAGCTCATGCAATTCCTCAGTAACAAAACTTCTTCATAATTTGACAAAAACAAACTAAACTAACCACAAGAAATCACACATTATACACAGACAAATCATTCAAATTACAATCCAACACAAGAAAACCTAAGAAGAAACTTGCTGAAAAGATAGTACGATATTTTCCTTTAAAGGCCAGAATTAAGAGGTGGTTTATGTGTCCTAAGACCGCTTCTCAAATGATATGGCATGAAAAAGAACGTATTGATGATGGAATTTTAAGGCACCCGACCGATTCTAAAAACTGGAAGACCTTTGATAAGATGCACCCAATATTTGCATCCGAGGCTCGTAATCTGAGACTTACATTAGCAACTGACGGGATGAATCATTTTGGAAATATGACAAATCCTCATAGTACATGGCCAGTTGTTTTAATCAACAACAACTTCCCACCATGGATGTGTATGAAAGATTCCAATTTCCTTTTGTCTATGATAATTTCATGACCCAAGTCACCAGGAAATGATATTGATGCGTATCTGCAATTATCAATAGAGGAGTTGAAGGATTTATGGGAGTCTGGTATTCTTATTTATGGTGCTTCAAAGAAAGATTTCTTTGTATGTCGTGCAGCATTACTGGGTACTATTAGCGATTTCCCTGCCCTAGCCATGCTTTCTGGATGGAGTACCAAGGGACAATATGCATTTCCGTGCTGCAATAGTGACACATGTTCACTTCGGTTAAGCAACGGAGGTAAGAGCTAAACTTGTACTTATTTTGGATTGCTTTCCTTTTATGCCAAACTCTCATAATTATGTTGAAATGTGATTTGTAGGTAAGTGGTGTTACATGTTTCACCGCCCTTTCTTGCCAATGGATCATAAATGGCGCAATCACAGGGCGGCCTTCAATGGAGAAAAAGAGAATCGCCAACCACCAAAGCTATTAAAGGGGGCTGAAATACTTGAGCAATTGAATCAGTTAGAGCAAGTTGAGTTTGGTAAGAATGGAAATCAACAAAAGATATTAGAAAAGATACCTTTTGATCACAATTGGAAGAAGATAAGTATTTTCCAGCTGGAATTACCTTACGTGAGCTCGATTTTATTGTTCCATAGTCTTGATGTGATGCATATCGAGAAGAATGTTTGTGACATTCTGATGGGGACTATATTGAAGGTCAATGGGAAGACAAAAGATAATATAAAAGCCCGATTTTACCTACAGAGGCTGGGTATACGGAAGGACTTATGGGCGATGAGAATAGGGGATAAATAATGCCAAATGCCTCATACGTGATGTCGAATACTGAGAAGGATTCATTTTGTATACTTTTGAAGGATATTAAGGTTCCGGATGGGTATGCATCTAACATTTCTCGTTGTGTGAACCTTAAAGAGCGGAGGCTTATAGGTCTAAAAAGTCACGATTTCCATGTTCTATTGGAACATTTGTTGCCGATAGCAATTCGTGGAAATTTGCCAGATGATGTGTGTGAAGCAGTGATTGAGTTATGTTTGTTTTTCAAAGTGTTGTGTGCTACGGTCCTTAATATTGCTGATTTAAAGGCACTGCAAGACAATATTGCAATCACATTGTGCAAGTTAGAAAGGATATTCCCCCCATCTTTTTTTGTCATGATGATGCACTTGCCCATTCATCTACCAGAACAAGCAAAGGTTGGTGGTCCAGTTCAGTATCGTTGGATGTATCCGATTGAGAGGTACGAATTATCATTGTCATTTTTCTTAGAAATTTTACCTTATTTCTAAACACATACTAGTCGCAGTTGCAATTATGTGATCTGTGTATGTATGTGAACACATACAATTCTCTCTATGCTATGTATCAGGTACTTGCGGAAGTTAAAGAGTTATGTGCGGAATAAAGCTCATCCCGAAGGCTCGATGGCGGAAGGGCAAATAATAGAAGAAACTCTCGTTTTTGTTGAGCGCAATTTGAATAGTGTACCTACGCAGTTTAATCAACTTAGTAGAAATGAGGATAACACTCGATTTCAATCAGCAGTTAATAAGTTGTCTGTTTTTAGACAAGCCGGCGTATTTCAAGGTAAGAAGCATGTGGCGTCAATTTCAAAGGAAGAGTTCCACAAAATGAAATTCGTTGTTCTCAAGAATTGTGATGAAGTGCACCAATATGAGGAGTACGTGTTTTCTACTTGCTATTTTTCCTTATGTACAGTTCTAAAAATGCTAGAATCTGAGAATGTTCTCATGCACATGTGATTTGAATAATTTTGTTACGACATTATATACAGTGAACACAAATCTATGCTTGAAGGAACTAGAAACGCACATAAAAAACACACTGAAGAATTTCCTAGATGGTTTGAGCGGAAAGTGAGTCTCAATTCAATACTATTAACATGTTTATTTCGCCATACAATCAAATTTCTGACTTTGGTGAGATTTTTTTTGGAATGAACAGATTACCCAACTGCACAAAGAGACCGGTCAGGTGTCTGAAGAACTATTATCATTGGTTGGAGGTCCTTGTCAAGAATATTTGGCTTTCAACATTTACACAGTCAACGGGTACCACTTTCATACAAAACGTTGGGAGCATCGAAGAGCGACACAAAACGCTGGAGTATGTGTAACCATCGAGAAGGATTATTTTGGAGTGCTAACAGATATTGTAGAGCTGAGGTATGTGGGTAGCTTCCGTGTTGTTCTTTTCAAATGTAAATGGCGGGATGTAGATAGTGATAGGGGATGTATGAAAGATTGTAATGGGGTTGTTACGGCTGTTAATAAACCCATAAGTTGTTGGCAAGATGAACCATATGTGTTACCATCTCAAGTATCACAGGTAATGTATGTGAACGAAGAAAATGGGTCCCAATGGCAAACCGTGATAAAACTAAAACCTCAGAACTATTATGATATGCCGGTGTGTGATATTAATACAGATATGAGTCCGAGTGAAGCAGCCCAGGATTTGTACTCGACTTATTCAATGGAAGATGTCCAACGTGAACCGCAGCAGGATGATGATGATAATTTTCTTTGGGGTAGGACTGATGTTCCTGATGAAACCATTAATTATGTTGCGCCAGAACAAGGTCGTGCGACTGTTGTCGATCTAGATGATGCTGATATTGAAAGTGTCTATACTACTAGTGATGACGATGATTTGATGGAATTTGAAGAGTCTAACGACGAGATAGAATGTGATTAACCCGTCAGAATGCAACCATCGTAAACCCTAAGGTACCAAAAATTTCATTTCCTATAATTTTTCATATTTTTCTCATTTTGGGTTCTTTAATAATTTTGATTTTATTAGCTCAAAATATAGTACTGTTGTTAATAATTTTGATTTTATTAGCTGAAATGATTAAAGTTTACATGAAAATTGTTGTTAGTATCTCTGCTTCTATTACCTTTTTTCTCAGTTGAGTCATAATTAATCTTGTTTCATTGCATAGTCCATCTGCCTGGCTTGGATTTCGTAATAGCAGATTGGTGCTCCAACTTTCAAACTTAGTTTGTGGCTGTCCATTTCCTGAACATTCATGTTTGTTAATAAATTCATTGTCATAGAAAACAACACCAGAGTGGTATTCCGTAGATTCTGGTCTAATTGAATCAACACTTAGATATGTATACTCTTCACCAGGTATACGTGATAGGATGTTTCTCATGTAGTGTACCTGGATTGCTCACAATTTTTTTTAAGTGTTCCCATTTTAAAAGCACAAAAATACTCATATTAAAAATATATTACTCAGGAAAGGATTTGATTTCTAATCAGTTCCACTATGTCCAATTTGGAAATCTGTATATCTTAATGAGAGGATTTTATTAGTTGGTGATTGTTGTAGTTGTTCACACTCGACCTATTTATGTTCATCATGTGTACTAAAACCATATTTAAGGAGGTATTTATATGTCCTATCTGTTTGGAGATGGAGTAACTGGAAACTCATGGGGAACAACCATTGAAACTAAATAGATGGAAGTTTTAAGTTTTTTATTTAATAGTTTTGACATATATAATGTATGTTGTGATTACATCTAACCACCTTGGTGTCTGTTTTCATAATTCGTGGTTGTTTTGTATATAATCTACATAGTAACCATTGTTGATATTCTATAGATATCGCCATACCGGAAGTTCCTAGTTTGTTGGATGAAGGATCTACTGTAGTGAAGAGGAACACTTTGAAACATAAACAAGAAAGCCAGGCACATCCTTGCGCAGGTTGTTGCTCCTAAAGAGTTTAGGTCCTACATCGGATACGTACAGTTCTAATGTGGATATAGTTTTTCCTTGGAGCAACTTGAACATTATGTAAATGATGTGTTGCTTTTGTTTTGCTAAATCTGATTGTTGTTTTCTATTTTCTGTACCCCAAAAAAATATACTGGGAAGTGTTGTGTTTGGTGAAACGACACAGAGATTAGAGTTTTATGTACATTTGTTTTTTATTTTCGTTCTTTTATCAATCATAAAATGGGGTCTCCGTAAATGAAAAATCAAAGTTTGTTTGTTCCTTGATTGTCTCAGTTTCCTGTACTTTTTGGTTTTTTAGGTGTCAGCTAGAGTTAAATCATCAAGATTCTTCATCCCGGACTTAAAAAAAGATCTGATTCAGCAATCATAAGAAACTAATCGAAGTCCCAAAACAAATGAACACTTAGCTCTTGTCACCAACTCTCTATTTGTGAGTCGGCTTTGCTTAATCTCCCTGTCTATCTCAACTCTCATCTGGCGGACAACAATAGTAGGCTAGACATGAAAAATTTATCCTTTAATTCATTTGAAAAATTCACCACCTCATAGTGAGCATTTTGAGTTGTGTAAACCCAGCCGAATTAAGGATTTTTCATGTAAACTTTACTACAATCCAGCTTTTAGGTCGTACAAGTTTCAAAGACCTCTGTATTTGTCATGCTTGATCTTATTTTCGAGCATTTTGAAATCCTCCATTTCAAGTGATTGCATAAACAAGTCAATGAAGAGCAGGGGGAGCAAATTATGCTTATGCTCCATACAAGAGCAGTTGGAATTAAGACCATGATTCACGAATGACCTCCTCTAATTCCTGAACCATCCATACAAGAGCCATCGTTGTTCAATTTATAGAAGTCATTCATGGATTAAGTCAAGGGAACAAAACCTCAAAAAAAAATTATATTAAAAGATAAAATATATAGAACTTATAAACACACTGAAACAAGAAAAGATAACCAAATTATAGTAAATTTAGTTGACTCATGTATATTTTCTTTTTCAATTTGTGCATCCAAACATTTGCTCATAGTGAATGAAAACAATGATTTGAACAAGTTTTCATGTTTCTATTAAACAAATCCTAATAAGATTGTTAGATAAATATTAATTAAGTTCTCAAATTTACTTTAAAAACTGATTTTTTTTTAAATGATCGTAGCGACTTAAACTTGGTTGCTGAGAGAGGTTTGAGCAACCAATTCATTTTCTGTTGCTACGAGTCTGTGCCTCAAAGTGAGTAGCTACATGATCACTTTTTTAGATGCTATAAGTTACTTGAAAAACGGATCTAGCAATTGAACATATTTGGTCGTGGCTCAAACTTAGTTGCTGAGAGAGGTTTGAGCAACCAATTTATTTTGTTGTTTCTACGAGTCGGTGCCTCAAAGTGAATAGCTACATGATCAACTTTTAGTTGCTATAAGTTACTTGAAAAATAGATCTAGAAATTAAACATATTTGGTTGTGGCTCAAACTTAGTTGCTGAGAGAGGTTTAAGCAACCAATTTATTTTGTTGTTGCTACGAGTCGGTGCCTCAAAGTGAATAGCTACATGTTCATTCTTTTAGTTGCTATAAATTACTTGAACAAAGGATCTAGCGATTAAGTGTATTTTTTTCGTTGCTAAATAATAGTGGACACATGTTTATTGCCGCCAAAATTTTTGCCAGTTGTAAATTTAGACGCTTAAACTATTTAAGCGACTAAATTTCCGAGCTCTTGCTAAGATTTTAGACGTTTAAACCCATTTTTCTTGTAGTGATTTATTTATGTGGTGTTTTTTATTTGTGGTTTTATCACTTTTTAGACTGAATATCGCTAATCAACTACGAATTTCAATGCAATTGTTTAGATCTCTCGAAACTATAAATCTCAACTGTTTCCAGAATGTTGCGTTGGTAATTCCACCTGGGAATGCCGTTGAACCTTGATTGCAGGGATGGTTTGAATGTTTCAGAGTACCTATATATAACCATCCATGTCGTTGAACCCTGATTGCAGGGATGGTTTGAATGTTTCAGAGTACCTATATACCAACATCCTTGACGAAGATCAAAAGCTCGCTATTGATTCAGGTGAAAGTGGTCTAGCTTCAGAACTGCATGTTGGGAAAGAATTATTTTGAATATCCGGGAGGAATTTAAGATGGCACATACACCAGTCAAAAAAGGAACATCTTGAACTTTCTGGTCTTTCAAATCCCGTGTGTTTGTGCTAAAAATCTCTTCCGCACAAAACAACCAAAACTATCAATTTAAGAGCATCAAAGAGAATAGAAATTAACACGGATTTAACGTGGTTTAGCCTTTAATGGCTTACATCCACGGGTATTGAAATTGAAGGGATTTTATTGATGTTTCTAGTTACAAAATCGAAAGCTCCATTGGAGCTCTGGTGTCTTTACAGTATTATATCAGTGTTCTCCAGAAGAGAAGAGACCCATCTCCCCTCTGTCTTTCTTCCTTTCCTTTTAAATGAAAATCCGTCATCTTGGATCGATGAGATATCGAGCTTGGGTCGATGAGATATCGAGCTTGGATCGATGAGTCACCCAACTTCAAATGATGAGTCATCCAACCCTAATACGTGGCGTCCTCTAATCGTCCCATGTGTCGACCCAATCTCTTCCAGATACTTCCATGTGGCTTTTCCCTATCCGTCCACTTGTCGGCCTAATCTTCTTATCCTACGGGACTGGTTCGATCCATGTTTCGATCCTTGGTACGATCCAACAACATTTCGATCCATGCATCGGGATATCTTGTGCTCCACACTTTGAGTACGTTCCGATCTTTGGGTAATGGGCACTTTGACTGCGCTTCAGACTGATGCATCGCGACACTGTACTCCACTGATATCGCTGCGACGTGTCAGAACAACTTTTTGGTACTAACAACTTGCCCCCTTTTCTTGAGAGTTGTTCGAAGAAAAACTCTTAAGAAAATGACTTCACACAAATTTCATCTGAGCCTTGGTGCGATCCATGCTTCGGATCAACAGCATCTCAGATTTGTGCACCAGTAGCATTTCAGAGTTGTGCATTTTCATGGCCTTGTTATATTTTTGTCCCTGCAAAACAAAATTTTATATATATACTGATCGTTAGTTTTCTACTGCAAGATTCCTTTGAACCCTGGGTTGGAATTTTTTGCGATGAAGCACCTCATTCCACGGAGTTTAGGTTAAACATATTTTTTCATGAGTACAATGGATCGAGATCCCACACATACGAAACAAACCCGAGCCAGGGGTAAGATACAGGGTTGGTCCCGACCCGTACTCTGAAAAGTGATAACCGTTAGTAAGGAACTCCTTCTTTATTAGAATTTCATTGTTAATGAAATTCTATAAGGATATTTACTTATGATTGTGTCGCCAATCGAAGCGCTATCCATAATAAGATGTTCCTGGAGTAATCGAGTCGTCACTCGTTGCGTTTTCCAGAATATGATTTTCCTGGAATAATTATGATTGTGTCGCCAATTGTAGCGTTTTTTCCAGAATGTGATGTTTCTGGAACATTTGATATTTCATATATATTTTTACCTTCTTAACAAATAAATTATTAAGTAAAAATTTATATACATGTATTTGCCATTATAGCTAAACTGCTTCTCATGGATAATAAAGCTTTAAATACTGTGCATTCCAAGAATGTTGTAAGATTTCTCCTTGTATATTCTGAAGATAACAAGATCCTTGTCCAGCTAATGCTTGTATTGTGTAGATGAGAAGTAAACTTGAAAATCATCCAGATATTTCTCATTTCTCATTTCTTATTTAAGATACATCCCATATTCTTCTATATACATGAGAAGCATATATAGAAAGAAAATATGAATTATATTTTAAATAAGACATGAGGAATATCCAAATGAAATTTTATTCTGTTAAAAGATCAGAAGTATACGACTGTAAAAGTACTTGCCTTCCAGAAATATTAATGATAAATTGAAAAAGACACCCATTTTTGAATGATAATTCCTGTGGGAGCGTTTTCACTGCCGCAAGAAGTATAAGAAATATCGAATGAAAATTCGTATCGTAACTTATACGAAGTATGAGAAGTATCGTCCTTCGAATTAATATAAGAAGTCCTAAATAAATTGAAGTATTTATTGAATATTCTTCGTGAAGTATGAGCCATTTAGATCGTTTCTCGAAGGCTCATTTAAAGTATCAATTATGTCCTTATGTTAAGAAGTACAAGGCATATAACGTAAAATGGCAAAAAATATTATTTATCTAACGTTAATTAATTATTGAAATAAAATACCTAATTGGCGTGCAGTATTTAGCTCATTTCACAGCTAAAACCTTGATTTCTTTTTAACATGCCCTCCAGTGCATCATTATTGCATAGCTGCCGTATCTCTGAAGTGCCCTTCATAGGTATCTTCACATCTCATAAAAATGTCTTAAACATTTCATGATATTAAATGGGTACAAGCTAAAAATGATTTTCATGCTTTTAATTGAATATTACTGTTAAATCTCATCAAACAAATTAGAATTTGTTCAGACTAAAAATTTATCATATTAAATCAATAGGTTTCTATTAATAATGAATGCTGCAAACAAAATTATAAGCAAATAGATTTGAATTAAGTTAATGGTCAATTGACAATCATCTGACAGTCGACTGAACGTTCAAGGGGTCAAGAGACAGTCAAGAGAGATTGTTTACTAGTCAAGAGGAAAAGATGGGTTAGCTGAGTCAGTTGATTTAACTCGGTCTAAATGGTCTTGCTCAACTGAGTTGGATCAAACTCAATGAGTCGACTCACTGTAAAGAAAATTCGGCAGAATGTAATTTGTTTTCTAGGTATTCCAGCCTAATTCAGGCAATTAGAATCTGTCTTTTCCCTGCAATTCATACATTCATTCAATGATAAACACACATTAAGCTCATGCCTCAAGTTACTCATTCTATGGAAGTAAGAAACATCACATATAGCATTAAGATACATGTGAGAATGGCATGAATTGATCTACTTAAAACATTTGCATATTTACTGTAAGATACATACGAGAATGGCAGAATTTTATTTGTTTTCTGATCCATGCTTATTCATTAGAATGTGCGATGCATGTAATAATAATAAGAAACTGAGAGAAAGAGGTAGAAACGTATGTTATCCACGTAGTAGTCTCAGGATGAAATGATTCTGCCGAAGAAAATCCGAAGCATTTCCGGGTTGGGACATCCGAAGGAGATCAAAGAAGATATGGAACCTGCCTTAAGCTGTTACACCTATTATAATTGTATGACTGCATAATGGAGGATGGAAGATTCTCCTTCAGGTATTGCTGAATTAATACAATGCTGTACATTCTTTGCTGTGTTTGGTTGATCTTGGTCACCTGATGGCGAACGATTCAGGGAATCTGCCGAGCACTCGTCATGCACGACAGGTGGAGCATTCAACATCTCATGTTGAACTGGCCAAAAATTGTGAGCTACTGCTTCTCTTTGAATGCATCCAAATTATGAGCTACTGCAAAAAGAGAAGATTTAGAAGAGAAAAAATGCATCCACATTTAATTTTATGAATCCTGGAGGGGGTAACTGCCAATGTCTTGTAATATCTGGAATAATGCGATGAAGGATGCTTGAACCAGGAGTAGAAGAAAACTGATATTGACTAGCATAGCGACTGATGTCTCGAATTATAAAATTAAGATTCATAGTAATAAACTGAAACTGTAAATGATATCAAGTAGTCTAGATGACCCGTAATATGTAAGTAATAAGATGAATCTGAGAAGAATACATCACAAACTTGATGTCAGAAGAAGCTTCATTCCAAGATAAAATTCACTGAGTTAGAGAATGATATTTGCGCATAGTGGTAGAACTTGAGGGAAGATTGCCATCCAAATTGTTTGAGCAAACTGACAATTGATGAACAAATGATTCAAGTATTTTTTACAATGAGAACAACTTGTTTGAGAAAACTGCTTCTCTTTGCACATAGCTGAAAATATTAGATGGGTAGTAAAAATTAAAATGCTCTGGAGACTAATATGAAGTTGGGTCTTCCATTAGAATAGTGGATCATAAGATTGATCAAATTTCAGCCATGAACCCTAAAAACAATTGAGCAATTTCTTTGAAATTCTTATCTTAAAACCAAGATTGAGATGAAAGTAAAATTTAGACTCTAATGTAAATAGAATGAAAGTTTTGATTAGAAATTAAAAGTTTTATGGCTTTACAATCGTGAATCTGAATTTTCAGAAACAAAATTTTCGCCTCAATCAAAAGAAAAAATGAGTTCAAGAGGAAACTTATCTGTGTTATTGGATTTTTTGATGAAATTGATTTGAAATTGTAGGGATTCACTATTAATCTCCCGATTTTCCTCCTCGATTGAGATCTTCTTTTTCGCAGGTGATGAACTCTAAGAGATGAAGAACATGGGGAAGTGGATGAGAAGCTTCAGACGATGAAAAAAATGAAATTCCCAGCTTTTTAATTGTCTCATCAATAGCATAATATCGTTACCGATTGTATGTAAACTTAGAAACAAATCCAGAAAACCCTCATTTCGACTGAACTCAGAAAACCCTAAATCTTCAATTCCCCAATCTTTGTGTAGCAGGCTGGATAAATCCATTACACCGTCCCTGTTTCTAGCGCCAAATTGTTTGTGCTAAAAATCTCTTCCGCACAAAACAACCAAAACTATCAATTTAAGAGCATCAAAGAGAATAGAAATTAACACGGATTTAACGTGGTTCAGCCTTTAATGGCTTACATCCACGGGTACTGAAATTGAAGGGATTTTATTGATGTTTCTAGTTACAAAATCGAAAGCTCCATTGGAGCTCTGGTGTCTTTACAGTATTATATTAGTGTTCTCCAAAAGAGAAGAGACCCATCTCCCCTCTGTCTTTCTTCTTTTCCTTTTAAATGAAAATCCGTCATCTTGGATCGATGAGATATCGAGCTTGGGTCGATGAGATATCGAGCTTGGATCGATGGGTCACCCAACTTCAAATGATGAGTCATCCAACCCTAATACGTGGCGTCCTCTAATCGTCCCATGTGTCGACCCAATCTCTTCCAGATACTTCCATGTGGCTTTTCCCTATCCGTCCACTTGTCGACCTAATCTTCTTATCCTACGGGACTGGTTCGATCCATGTTTCGATCCTTGGTACGATCCAACAGCATTTCGATCCATGCATCGGGATATCTTGTGCTCCACACTTTGACTACGTTCCGATCTTTGGGTAATGGGCATTTTGACTGCGCTTCAGACTGATGCATCGCGATACTGTACTCCACTGATATGCCACGTGTCAGAACAACTTTTTGGTACTAACACCGTGGATGCTAGAAATTTTTCTGATATTCTAACTGCCAGAGAGCTTTCATGCATTACCACTCCAAGTAATCTGCCAGTTTTATCAACATGATCATAAGAAAATTAACAATCTTTTTGTGTTGCTGCAGTTAGATATTTATGAAGATACAGAATCAGGAAAATATTCCACTTAAATTTCTTTATCTGATAATTAACCGTGTATGTAGAGAAAGTGTATCTGGTAATTAACCATTGTCAGAATATGAGTTTTTGCACCCCTAAGAGTTCTGCAATAGACTATCTGTAATTTTCAAACATCACTCAATCAAATTATAGCAAAACTTTGGACACCAACACCGGTCCATATTGTGTTTAATAACTTGATAGTATATATAGTATACACCAGGAGTTTACTTGTGCTATATATCACTTCAGGTCAAAAATTTCAACAGAAACATTTCGATATGTAGGCAGCATGTAAGGGTACATTCGGTCTGGTATAGGTCGGTTCCTAGGTAGAACCTATACCTGGTATCCATGTGTACTCGGTTCTCTTTTTTTGTACCTGTACCATGTACCCTGTACTCTCGGTTCGGTCCGTTTCAGATAAGGTTCTGGTTCGATCCTTCGGTTCCGGTCGGTTCCTTTGCAACCCTATGTAGCACATGCATTTATTATCTATAGCCTATATAAAATAAGTGATTTAATTAGCCAAACATACTTTTATAATTATTTTATATAACCCACAAAACTATACACAATTGTTATATATAGAGCAGATAATTGCATAAACTATCAAATTTCTAATAAAAAATATAGTTAATTACCCAATTTTCATAGTTAAGTTTACATAAAATTTGTGCCATAATTGATGATTTTGAAGAATAGTCAATACCCTCAATCGGTTTTAATGTAATCATGATTGAGAAAAATAACATCATCTTAGGCTTAGTCTGGTATTACTGTGAGTTTTATAAAAAACATTTTTCTGCTGTGGTCTGTTGTGTTGTATAAAAAAAACAGTTGAACGTTTAGTAAAATATAAACTAAAAGTTAAAGCAGATGAAAAAAGTGATTAAATTGTATTTGGTAAAATATCAGGTTCAACTATTGTTGTTGTAGTAAATGACAAAAACAGACATATCCCTGAAAATAGTTTTATTTAAGTTTGTTGGATTTAAAAATAATTATTTTTTAATATTTATATAATATTTAATTTACCAATAATAATTATTATTATTGTTCAAAAAAATTATTATTAATTACTTTTTATCATAAATATAATTTTCAAACAAAAATTTAAACTAAAATTAAATAGTTATTTAATATTTGGTCTTATTTTCATTATTGATAAATTAATTATTTTTCTTGAAATGATTTATAAAATATAGTTTGAAAATGAAAAATAATAATCTTTAAAGGTTAAAATATATGGAATAAAAAATTGATAGTATTTAAATTTTAGGGTAAAATAGGGATAAAAAAAATCATATATGAAAATTAGGTGGTACCATGACTTTTTTTTTTGAGCTTTTAAAAGCTCCTTCTCCCCAATTTTTAACAATTGGTAAATTTTAAAAGTGTTTTACATAAAAAGTACTCTACAAAAACTTAACCGAACACAAATGTAAAAAATATTATTATATTTATATTTTAAAAATATTTTTAAGAAAATAAAAGCAATACCGAACCCACCCTTAGTAAATAATTTTTTATAGATTATGTTTAGGGAGTTTAAAAAGAATGATTCTAAAAAAATAAAATAAACACCTTAGTTAATTCCACTTGAAATGGTGTTGTGGATATTTTTAATGAAATAATTGAAATTAATTAAAAGTATAATTCAATCTGGATTAAAGAAATAGTTTGACTTTGGAAAAAATAAAAATCATAGTTTATAATTGGTAAATTTGTAAGAATATTACAAAAAAAATTACAATTAATTTAAATTATAATTTAGTTTTGATTTAGAGAAGTGTTAGAATTTATTTTGATTTTGGAAAAAAATAAGGTTTAAGTTAATTGTTGGTAAACAATTAAGATCTATTTAGTTTTTCACTTTAACTTAAATTTATTGGATTATATATAATAAATACATGAACTACATATAACTATAAGAAAAACAATTTTATTTCGGCCCATGTATTATATTTCCTCCATCCCATATATAAAGCTGGAGTTCTTCGATTTGGTAATTGTGTTGAAAATAAGGAGTGCAAAATTATACACCCTCTAAAAACTGGGATATATTGATACTTTTTTTTATTGGATGGTTGAATTTAAAAACCTGTTTTTCATTGGATGAGAATAATATAGATTTTATAAAACCATTTTTGTTTCCTTAATCAAAATATTAAAACAGGAAAAAACATAGATTTTTTTCTTAATTTAAGAGATTTTACAACTTCCGCATTTATACGTGGGACTGGGGGACCATATGTTAAGGACGGCCCCTTTGTGTAAAAATCTCCATATATAAGTTCACTTCTCGACTCATTCCAAACCCACACCCAACCGAAGAAGAAGAAAAAGAAGAGAGTCTTAGAGTGACCAGAAAAGAGAAATCTCTGTGTTGATGCCCAGAGAACTCTCTTTGTTCATGCTTGATTGTATTGAATTCTTTACCTTCACAACCTATATCTTATTGCCTTTACACATTAGAAAAAAGAAGTGAAATTTTTTAAAAACAACAACAACAAAAATGGCTATTGAAATGCAGCAGAAGAAGAGCAGCAACAACTTCTCCAAAGGTGGTGGTCATGAATATGACCCTGAAATGTTTCATCATCAAGACTATAGCAAGAATTTTGATGATGATGGCCGTCAAAAAAGAACTGGTATGTAATTATCTTGCAAAAAAAAAAAAATTGACAAATTATTCTGCAATATTTTTCTCTTTATTTAAGGTTATTATAAAGCTAATTTTGGAAAAATATTATCTTGCAGGAACATTGTTGACTGCAAGTGCTCACATTATCACGGCAGTAATTGGGTCTGGAGTATTGTCATTAGCATGGGCAATAGCTCAATTGGGATGGATTGCTGGTCCAGTTTGTCTCATTGCATTTTCTGTCATCACTTGGTTCACTTCAATCCTTCTTGCTGAATGCTATAGATCTCCTGATCCCATTACTGGTCAAAGAAATTATACCTATATGGATGCTGTTAGAGCTAACTTGGGTAATTACTGTGTTAATTTCCTTATAAAACAGAAAATTTTCAACATTAATGAAAATCTATAACGTTTTGTAAAAATAAAGGAAGAAAATCTCATTACTAGTATGTCTTAATGAATCCAAGTTGGTAGTAACGGTTTTGTTTTGTTTGATATTTTTACTGCAGGAGGTGTGAAAATTCAACTCTGTGGTATAGCACAGTATGCTAATCTTATTGGAGTTACTATTGGTTACACCATCACTGCATCAATTAGCATGGCGTAAGTTCAGATTAATCCCCCACATAAATTAATCAGCTGGAGAAATTCACTACCACTGATTTAAAAATGTGGGGCTAAACGATCTACGTTATTCACGGTCTAGATTAAACCATGTCTCCTAAAAAGATTCCACTGAGAGAAACCTCCGATTGTCATTGTTTTTTATTATTAGTATCTTTCCTTTTTATGATGATATTGTCATTAATTAATTACTAATTAATAATAATATTGTGTTTATTATGTAGGGCTGTAGAAAGATCAAATTGTTATCACAAAAATAGTCATGGGGATCATTGTTACGTATCGACCTATTATTACACAGTCATCTTTGCAGTCATTCAAATTCTTCTATGTCAGATACCCAATTTTCACAAACTTTCTTGGTTATCAATTGTTGCTGCTATCATGTCTTTCGCATATTCATCCATTGGTATTGGGCTTTCCATCGCCACAGTTGCAAGTAATTTACTCATCATAAACCCCCATTAATCAATTACTGAATTACAAAGAATGAATAAATAAAAATAAATAAATTTAAATGATAGTTCCGTTACAGTGGGCTCATGGGACTGACACAGAAGCTGTACTGGAACAGTCCAACATCCAAAAATGTCATTTTACTGTCAAGTGGTTTTTACATAATTTGACTTAATTTTTGTTTTTTGCAGAGCCGCATCACCATGCAAGAACAACCCTCACAGGAGTCACAGTTGGAGTAGATGTAACAGGGGCAGAGAAAGTTTGGAGGACTTTCCAAGCCCTTGGTAACATTGCCTTTGCTTATGCTTTCTCTAATGTTCTCGTGGAAATCCAGGTAAAAAACAAAACAGCTTATTTTTTACCCTCAGTAAAATATAATACTATAGGATAAGCATGATTGCTTTGCCAAATGGGTGCTGCTCAGAATAAATTCTTGTATTGTATCTGTGCATTCATAAATGAGAGGGTATGTGGATGTGTAATATACAGGGTAAATGTTCTTGCATGCATGTCTAGATACGTGGACACCATTTTTCTGTAGTAAGCACTTGCTGTTATCTCTACTAAGGTCCATTTAGAGATTAACAGATGTCGGAACTTAGAGAATACACAGTCCATATTAATGGCTGACTAGAATTTATAGCTGACCTACTAAAATTTACCAATTCTAGCTTGGATCCAATTGAGGGGTATAATAAATTTTAAAGACACAAATATTGACTTGATCATCTTGCCTTAGATGACGCTTCATTTGTCTTGTTTTTTCTTGTTCATTTAACTGTGAAATCAAAAGGCTTGCGTAGAGAATCTTGCAGGTATAATCTGTTTGTTAGCTAATCAAGTGTTTACTTTGACAACACTAATCTTGCAAGCATGAGATCTCATTTAGTAAGTGCTTTACCAAACAGGGGACACCCTTAATCAACTCTAGAAAGCTGGTAAAAACAGTATAATTACACGAGATCAGAAGAAGAAGAAAACGTATATACACATCATTTTAGTATTGGCGGAGCCAAATAATGATAATGGGTTCAGTTACCCTCGCTTATCAATTGATTTTAAAACTTCCTTAAAGGGAAAT
Organism: Papaver californicum; assembly: GCA_023531435.1. Taxonomy (NCBI): domain Eukaryota; kingdom Viridiplantae; phylum Streptophyta; class Magnoliopsida; order Ranunculales; family Papaveraceae; genus Papaver; species Papaver californicum. Next base: position 1,876,667 of record JAJJMC010022854.1, read on the forward strand.
ATTATTTTCTCCCCCTCTTTTAACATATATTTTTCGTTTTACCTTTCTTACTTAGAATCTTGGCTTCCCCACCATTTTTCCATATCAAATGGTACTCTCGTGTCAATTATTATTTTGTCATATGTCGAACAATTTGTTGGTGGCTCTTGCAACTTTTTTACTTTTGGACGCATGGTCCCTAAAGAATCCTCCATCTCTGACTAATTTTTTTACAATGTCTAGTCTCTTATCTATACAAAATAGGTGGGTCTAACGGTTGACAAAGAGTTAAACTTGTGATGTGATAGTCTTTTGTATTTTTATTGCTCCCACGAGACAACAGTACAATACAATATATTAATTATGGGACGGTAAGTTGGGACCTAACTGGAAAAGGCCTAGCATTGGATAACTTTTTTCTTCCTGTTAGCAACTAATATTGAAGAGGAACACTTTTCAATGGTCCGGTTAATATTCATGCATGTTGTTCTTTTACTTGGTTTAATTTTACTATTCGAACTCGAGTGAAAAAATTGCTAATGAAATTGTAGGATACATTAAAATCAAGCCCACCAGAGAATAAAGTAATGAAAAAGGCGTCTACCATCGGAGTTGCTACAACAACCTTGTTTTATGTACTTTGCGGTGTAACCGGTTATGCAGCTTTTGGGAATGATGCACCCGGTAACTTCCTCACCGGTTTTGGTTTTTACGAACCATTTTGGCTCATCGACTTTGCCAATATCTGCATTGTTGTCCATCTTGTCGGTGCCTACCAGGTATATATTCCTTGTACCCTTAGCACATCGGATACATTTCACAAATTTGTACCTAAACGGCACACTGAAGTGTGCTGAATTTCTGGTAACACTGATTTGGAATCTTGTTTTTTTATTCACACTCTTTGTTTTTTCAAGAATTGTTCATTAATCTTGTTGTTTTGTTAGGTATTCTGCCATGAGTTTCTGGTAACACTGATTCGGTATCTTGTTTAGTCATTCATATTCTTCGCTTTCATGTACACTAATTAATCTTGTTATCATGTTATAAGGTATTCGGACAACCCTTATTTGCATTTGTGGAGAAATCGTGCAGCAACAAATGGCCAGAAAATGAGTTCATAACGACTGACCACATGATTAATCTTCCATGTTGCGGTCAATACCCTTTCAACTGGTTTCGGTTAGTATGGAGGACCTTATATGTTATAATAACAGCTTTGTTGGCGATGATATTCCCATTCTTCAACGAATTTGTTGGTTTCATCGGTTCGTTATCATTCTACCCGTTAACTGTTTACTTCCCTATTGAGATGTACATTGCAAGAGCCAAGATACCAAAATATTCAGCTACATGGATATGGCTGAAGGTGTTAAGTTGGGCATGCCTTGTTGTCTCACTTGTTGCTATGGCTGGGTCTGTTCAGGGTTTAGCTCAATCTGTCCAGTCATATAAACCCTTCAAAATCCAGCATTAGCTTACGTTACTACATTCAAGCATTATCTGTAAGGCTTCTTTTCAGTATAAAAGATTGTTGGGCAAAAACCCAAAAGCAATACAAATATCAGAAGGAAAAAAAAAATGTATATCGATAATGATGATGTTGGTGATGTTGAAGATTGAAGCTTTTTTTTTTCTGTCTTGGTATTTCAAGTTGTTTCTTCCATTTTAGTATGTCAAAGTCTTTGGTTTGTAATTGCTTTTGCTTGTGCAACAGTTGAGTTCGGACATGGATGTGGATTTTTTTGCACTCATCTCCCAATCAATTAAGAATGTATTGACTGGTTTTTGCGTGGTCTTCAAAGCAGTAGTGCACTTCCCTTTTCAATATTCTTGTCTTTCCTCTTCCTTCCTCTACCATTCAAAATGAATTCTTTGCCCAGACCATCTTTTTGTCAGAACTGAAGAGGTACATTTCTGGAGTATTATAAAGAAAAAAAAAATTGGTCTTTCCAAGTGACAATGTTTCTATGATCTTAGATAAGCCCAACAAGGACAACCATAGAATCTTGAAGGGATGAAAATCAAATTCTATTGAACCTATTCATGTATATTATATATTTATTGTTTAATTATCCTAGTGAATTTTAGATGACCAAAAATTATTTAAGGACGATTAATATAATAAAATAAGATTATTTTGAAGTAATCTTAACACATCCATTATCCGTATGTTTTCTATAATGGTCAGTCTATATTTACTTAATTAGTATTAATTTTGATTAATTAGTTAATTATAATTAATTAATTAACTAATTTTTTTATAAAAATAATTTTTAATTTTTTTAAAAAAATATATATTTTTTTTAAGAAAGTATTTATTTTTTTAAAATTTATTTTTACTTTCTTTTGATATCTTTTTATTAATTTTTATTTAAAAATTAACTAAATTTTTTGTTAAAAAAATTAAAATAAATAATCGGTAGATAACTAATTTTCTGAAACTACCGATTATGGTAGTAGAAAAATTCAAAAAATTTAAAGTTTTGGAAATCGATTTTTTTTTTCAAAATTCCGACATTTTGAACATTCATAATCGGTAGTTCAAATTTTTTTCAACCTACTGATTATGCAAGTAGCCCCAAACTGGAAGTTAAAAAAATTATCAAAATTCCAACATTTTGAACATTCACGGTAGTTTTAAATTTTTTTAACCTACCGATTATGCAAGTAGCCCCAAATTGGAAATTGAAAAAATTATCAAAATTCCAACATTTCGAACATTCATAATCGATAGTTTAATTATTTTGTTTAACCTACCGATTGTGCATGTAGCCCCAAATTGGAAATCGAAAAAATTATCAAAATTCCAACATTTTGAAAATGCATAATTGGTAGGTTAAGAATTTTTTAACCTATCGATTATGCATGTAGCCCCAAATTGGAAATCGAAAAAATTATCAAAATCCCAACATTTTGAACATTTATAATTGGTAGTTTAATTTTTCTTTTAACCTACCGATTTTGCAAGTAGCCCCGAATTGGAAATCGAAAAAATTATCAAAATTCCAACATTTTGAACATTCATAATCGATAGTTTATTTTTTTTAACCTACCGATTATGCAAGTAGCCCCAAATTGGAAATCGAAAAAATTATCAAAATTCCAACATTTCGAACATTCATAATCGGTAGTTTAATTTTTTTTAACCCACCAATTATGCAAGTATCCCCAAAATCAAAAAATTATCAAAATTCCAACATTTTGAAAATGCATAATCGGTGGGTTAAATTTTTTTTACCTACCGATTATGCAAGTAGCCCCAAATTGGAAATCGAAAAAATTATCAAAATTCCAACATTTTTATTAAAATTTCAACATTTTTAACAATATTATCAAATTGGAAAAATCATAATCGGTAGTTTAAAAAAATTGATTTTTTAAACTACTGATTATAAAATAATTTTAACAAAGAGTTATCAAAAAAAATTGAAAATTTTTTTGAAAAAAAATTATTTATATAAATAAAAATTAAAAGAAAAAATATTTTTATAAAAAAAAAGAATTAGATTAGTGAAAGGATTAATGGTAATTGTTTGATTATTAAGAGGGCATTGAAGTATTTTATATAACGTAGGTTATCTCTTAGCCACATCTGTGGAATGGGGTTAAAAAAATCGTCCCTAATTAATTTTTGGTCGCCTTCAAATTCGTCAGATAATTTAGATGCAATTTTAAATTAAAAGAAGGAAAATGATTGAGTGAAGTTATGTTTATGCAATTATATGCCTGTATCTTTTTAGATGGTTAATGGTGCAAAAGATGAAGAAATAGAGTAAATGAAATGATTCCATGACAACTCATGGATCTGGGTCTTGCAACAACAAACACCGAAGTGGATGAACTTTCACATTCGAAGATCAGATTAACTTTATCAAACTAGAAGGAAAAAGAAAACAGAAATGCGATGAATAATTATTGGGGCTCAACTTATTTCAAACTAATTAAGAAACCCTAAAAAACAATAAGTCAACTAGAGTACATAGGATTTAGAAAGATCATACCAGCGTATTTCCTAGTATGATCAGAACAATAGACTCATAAAGTAACAGATAGAGAGAAAGTCGTATAAGAATAGAGCCTAGGGGATAGACATCTTTTAAGGATTTGTTTCCTTTATCATTAGTTGTCGGCTTGGCTTGGGATAAAGCCGTATAAAGTTTTTTATTAAAATGATACCACGTCACTAGATCTAGATATCATTGGATAAAATCTAATGGACGGTTTAGAAGCTGTGTCTAATTCATAAGCTTTATGTCCCATGATCCGGACCCTAACAAAAATAAGTGATAAGAAGTTTTTAAAATTACTTCACAATGATAATCGTTCAAGTATAAAACTTAATTTAATCATAATATATTTTTTATTTTACTCTCTAATTTATATTCTTTGTTTTAAACTATTTCTAAACATCATTTTCACATTATGTTTGTTTTTAATTAGTTATATGGGGATAGAAAACCACTTCGCCACATGACTAAATCTTGAAGCATAAATACGAGTGAGAAGAACACAAGGCAAACACCAAAGACATTCTCAGCCAGCATGGGCATCTCCGTCTACTCTCTGAGGGGTAGGCACATGGAAAGCATTGGCTAAGAGATCAATAGCCAAATTTGAATTGGGTAGTTGAGCATTAATTAATGCGTGATCAGAGCGGTTATATCAAAAGTCTGTTAGTTGTGAGGGCAAATGGCGCGATATGGTTCAACGAAGATCAGAGTCACAACGAAAGTTACGGCGAAGGCCACTTGGCGAGCATTACGGCGAGGTAAGACCAATGAAATTGGATTCTTCTCCAATAAAACGTTAGCGAAGAAACTGTCGGCAAAGCCAAAATCTGCAAAGATAAATTATTCCCCAAGAAAACTCTAAGCGAAGATAGTTCCCGCGAAATGACATGCGAAGTAAAATGAGCAGTCATCCACTCTCGTAGTGTATCTATAAATATGAGCAAAAACCATGTAAAGAGGAGAGATTCTAGTGTCAGGCATAGTAGGAGAGAGTTTTGTGAGAGTTAAAGTATGTGCTGAGAACTTATAATCACCATCATAATCATAGTAAAAATATCGCAACGGATGTAGGTTTTAACACCGAACCACGTAAAAATTCTCTTGAGTTCTTTATTTAACTAGCAATTGTATGAATAAGAGTAATTGATTTTAATCTAGACTTAAAGTGAGTTTTTTGTGAGATATGTACTTTGGTGTATTATGGGATTTCCTGCAACTACATTTTGGCGCTAGAAACAGGAAGTGATACATTAAAAAGTTTATTTTTCATCTTTTTGTTCTTAAGGAAAAAAAAATAGATCTAGTAACTTGGAAACATTATTTTCTATTTTTCTTTGTTTTTAAGAGAGTCAGATTTCACCTGTTTGTTAAAATAAAAATAAAAATCTCAAAGCTGAGTTCCTAAAAGCAAGTCTTTAGAAAGAAACTGATTCAAGAAAAAAAAAGTACAGAAAGCTAGGGTTCAAAAAATAAAGGAGTTATACATCTGATTCAGAAGTTTACAGTCTTAAAATTCTAAAAGTTCATTTTCAAAATGGGAAGATCTCTTGCAGTTGGGAATGTTTTCAGGAAGAATTTTCAAGGAATAATTTTCTGTTTATGACAGGTTTGTATCAAAAGTTCTTTTGTTTCCATCTGAATAGTACACTAAACGATTGAATCGTTGGTAGTTGAGTTCTTTCAAAAAAAATTTCTTGGATCTGGTAAAATAGTCATTGGGTCAAGTAGAATATTCAGTATTTCAGGAGAAGTTGTCAGATCTAGGGTTTAGAAAATTCATTTTGTTTTAATCTATAATCAACATCATGAGTTGTAAGGTCCACCTTTGAGTAACTCATCTAAAAGTAAATAGAAATCACTTTTTCTATTGTAAGGGGATCCGAAAGGAAAACATGCACCGAAGTCAGTAGCATCGAGGAAAAACAACAGGATCATAGGCAGTCGCATAATAAGTTCCGTTGAAGAAATGGTGGACAAAAGAATGAATCACAACGAAGAAGAGGGAAGAAGGCCACTAGTCAATGAGCCAGTTGGAGGAAATCATCTCAACAATGAAGGTAGGAGGAGTCCAACCCGAAGCACGCGTAATGTGGAAAATAAAATATCATAGGAGCACGAATACAACGAGGGTGAAAAAACTGACGGCGAAGAAAATATGACAGCTAAGGATCTGAACGTAAAACTCGCCAAACTGAGAGAGGCGAAGAAGAAATTGTCCCAGGAGCGAGAGCTACTCAAGCAACAAAAGATGGAGCTCGGGGAGGAGAATATGAAGTTATAGAAAAACCCCCCAGAAAAATCAAGTTAGTCGATGTCATAAACAAGCATACAAAAGGTACAATCACCAAAGAAGCGAAGAGAGGACCATGGAGAAAGCCCAACAGAATGCGGATCAAATAAGGAGCGGCGAACCAAGAAGTCTTAAAGAATCTATTAACATGTGAAACATGATTCTTAGCTACCAAAATAATGGAAACGGAAAATAGTTGACGGATGCATTGGAAGAAGAAAAACGACCACCCTTCATCTTAGAGATCCTGTATCAGGCACTAGCTCCGAAGTGCACGATGCCGACCTTTGGAAGTACCTTTGATGGTACAGGGAATGCAATACATCACATCAAAGCTTACAAGCGATCATTGTTGCAATGGGAAAACCACGAAGAAGTTATGTGCAAACACTTTCCAGCAAGCCTAAAGGAAGAATCTTTGGCTTGGTTTGATGTTTTGTAGGAATACTCAATAACATCTTTTCACGAGCTTAAAAAAGTGTTCCTCAAGGCTTACATGCATAACAACTTGTTAAGACCTGGAGTAGAAAAATTATTCAGTCTAAAGAGGAGAATTGGTAAAAGCTTGCGAAATATAGTGGATCGATGGAGAGATCTATGCAGCGAAATCATGGGACATGAGACAGACACGAATTTAGTGCGAAGCTTCATCAACACATTATTTATGACAGAGCTGCTTTATGTGGCCATTTTTAAACATAAAAACACGATGACAATGCAAGAACTCCGAGAATATCTTGAAGAGTATATTGCTTTGGAGGAAATATAAAAAGAAGCAGCTTCGCAAACAGAAGCAATGAAGGAGAGCCCATCAAATACCCGACGAGCAAATACAGTTGGCAATGTACCAAGAGTATATTACAGAGACATCTATCAAGGAGAGCAGCAACGAAAACCTCACCAAGATATGCATCCAAAAAGGAATTAGGCGAACAATAATACAGGAGGATTCCAACGACAATAGGAACATCCTTCGTGACAAAATATATCCAATGATCAAAGATTAGGCGAAGGAAGACACAATGTTCCGATACTTGAGGACATAAATCTACCCAAGTTGAATGCTCAATTGTCATTCATCCTGTGATGCATTGAGAAAAATAAACCTGAAAGCCTTCTGCATCCTCCTAACAAAGGGGTGGAACCACCACCCTCCAGGAATAGTAAGCTATTTTGCGAATACCATCAATTTCATGGACATGCAACTGAAATTACAGGAATATGCAAAGAATAGTATTACGACTGATAAAGCGAGGAAGGCTTCGAGAGTTCTTGAGTATTTTACAAGTGCGTCCACAAAAACCTTCACAAAGGAAGCAAGAAGCACCACGAGTGCACATAATTTAAATAGAGCAAGGAACTAATTACCTAAGACGTAATTCGATCATCCTCAACAAAGAAAATGACAAATTTTCATAAAAATATCATGAGTGGAGTGCATAGGCGAGAAAACATGGGTAAATCTTTAGTGTTGAAAAGGCACCACCCTTAGAAAAACGGATGATGCAACCAGTTCTATTCACAACATCCAAAGCACTAAAACATGGAAAATCACATACAGATCCTTTAGTGGTTACCTTAAAAGTAAACAAGTGGGCAATAGACAAGATCTTGGTAGATACAGGAATTTCGATGGATATCCTATTCTACAACACGTTCAAACATATGGACTTTCCATATTCGGTGCTTATCCTATCAACTTACAACATCTATGGGTTCAACGGTGCTCCCTCGAAATCAAAAGGAGAATTTACCACGATCATTCATCTTTAAAAGATGGACACAATTTCCACATTTTGTGTAGTTGATGTGGAATCACCCTATAGCGTCATCATTGGACGACCTTGGATTTATGGGATCAAGGGAATAAAATCAACCTTTCATCAATGCATACGTTTCCCAACACCAGATGGGATAGATGAAGTTAGAGGGGATCCAACGGAAGCAAAATTCTGCAATGAGGTGGATGTTCGTTACGTAAAACGTATAAGCAATTTGCAACAGAAGAAAAATCAAGCTAAGGAAGACGCGAAAGAGCGAGAGACACCAATCGGTGAGGGAGATGCAAAACGCGAAGAAAGTGCAACGAAGGAAAAAGGTCGACCCAACGAAGTCTCAAACACGGGAATTTCGTAGGCATAGCAGCTACAACACCCAGTTTCCCTTGGAAAACATATGATGATATTTGCAATTGAAGAGGGAATGGGAAAACAAATAATGGGGATGAAGAATGATATGAAGCTGAGTGAGCAAGAATGGGGAAAACTGAAACGACCATTGCAGGAATACAAAGAAAGGGAAGTAGAAGTTAAGATCCAAATTACGGATCGCATGTTATCAAGAGTTGAAGATAGATCGCAAGATGGCAAAGGCGCGAGGCCATGAGCTTGGTGAAATGGTCATATGCCAAATACCACCTTATCAAAAGGGAAGTGGAATAAGATCAATACAAGCATGGGAAGGACCCTTTATTATTGCAAGAATTAACGAATATAGAACGTATGAATTGATAAATCATAAAGGGGTGAAAGTGGATCATCCCTGGAATCCTAAGTACATCAAAAAGTATCATCAATAAAGCCATAGAGGTACGTGAGGACTCCCAGGAAAGGTATAATCACTAAACTAAAAGTCTTGCCCAACATGCTAGAACCTCATGTAATATGATCAAACAAGCCACCTATGAGGCGAGGGAAGTAAAAACAAAACCTAAGATCTACGATTCGCCAAAACCTAAGACCAACGACACATTGCATCCTAAAAAGGTAATAGGCAAAGAACTTTAGCTGGGCAAGTAAAACCTCATTAGGAGGCCGAATAAAACCCAATGCACAAAAGTGCAAGAGGAAATTAATACCTACTTATTCGCTGGATATCGTCATATTTTGGTTCACTGCTTATTGCCGAAATCGTGATTTGGCGAAAGATATCCGACATGAGGTATAAACTATGCAAGAGGCACCGCGGTTAACCGGTTGAGGCATGGGTACCCGGCACGTTTGAAGTGTGACCGGTTATTTCCATAAGGGCCAAGTCCTCGGTAGTTTATGCCTAGTCCCTAAGAGACCCCACCTAGGGTGTGGCCTCGTACCCAAGGACAAATAGGCAAGGAATAAGAGGTCACGAAATCAAACTGGTTGTTGGCAAATCTAGATGGTAGGTGCTAGAGCTAACCCCCTAGATGTTTACTTTCTTGAAGGGGCAACCATGGGGAATATAAAGGGATGACACCCTCCTCTAGGGAGATGAAGTAGCATGATAAGGTGAGGTTTGAGAGACTATTGCTCACGGGAGTATTTACGCTCGCTTACTTCGCCTACAAAGTAAATGGACATCAAGAATGCACCACTTCGTATGAAGATAAAACATAATATTTCACGAAGGCACAATAAAGAATATAAGACCTCACAAAGGCATAGATAACAAAAGGAAAAAGTTGCTTTCGTAAAGTCAGAAGAAAGACAATAGTTAAACATTTTGGCTAACAACATTTTTTCATCTAAACAGGGAAAAAAAAAATACAACTATCAAGAAGGGAGAATAGTCATACACAACAAAAATACAAGGAAGGATGCAGACAAAAGAAAATATATTTTCACGAAGTGAGGTCAAGCTTTGTCATTCGTAGAAAAAACCGTAGTCTCGCCTGCTTCAATGGGTCCTTCTCGCATCTGATGCTCGCCAACATTACCCTCGGAGAAGTGTTATCCTCTTCTTTCTCCTCGTCGTCATTTTCTTCACCATCCCCTTCTTCACTTTCTTCTTCTTTCTCTTCATCTTCCTCTCATCAGCAGACTCCACTTCGGAAAAATTCAAGACTGTCCTTTCGACATTGTTAAGATCACAAACTTGATTTGCAACATCCGGACAGACAGAATTCATTAACAGTTGTTAGTGCTTCTTCGGCTATTTTGCAGTCTTGGTTTTCACCTTGAATGAGCTGAATTTCTCGTTGAGATTCTTCAGCTTAAGAGACTTTGAGTCAATACAAGCTCTAGATTTCGCTAACTCTTGGCGAATCTGCTCTAGTTCATCTTCAGCCTTTTTCTTTGACTCTACGAAGGAAAATAAAGACATGGTAAGATAAGCAAACCATGGAAACAAATAAAACAATTAACAAATTAGGATATATTGCAGAAGTAGGACCCGAGGTTTTGTTAGATGGTTTTTCAGCTGCTGCATTATTTTTTCTTCTTCTCAGTTCACTCAACAAATTACTATTATCCCATAAAAATAACTGGTTAGTTTTAATAACTTCAGTAGGTTCCAATCTTGCTTCCCGAAGATCATCCTTGGTTGAATCAAGGTATTCTCGTAATGTGTGAAGTGAGAGTTCGGATCCGCGAAGTTCTGTTTATGAAATTTATAGTTTCACGGATACCGAGTCATTAGTCGTTGAAGACTTCTCACTTCGCAAGCAGTCTATCTCTTTCTTCAAACTATGAATCGTGGCTTGACAACGTTGACTCTCAATTATATGAAAGGAAAATTCTCTTTACAGCTCAGTTTGATGATTAAAAGATTCGTCTTTTGCGCATCCAGTGTAAAGTTCAACTTGTCGGAATCATAAAGATCGTGAGATAAATCACTAATATCCTTAGTCAAATAATATATACGATCATCATACTCCTTTTCATTCGCGGCATAAGATTTGCATTTTAGTTGATAATGATAAGCGGTATCATCTCGCTTTCGACAATGATCTTTAAGGGAAAAAACCTAAGTATTAACTAGGAACGGCAATAGAGCAAATAAAATGACAGGAAGAAAAGCAGCATAACTTACCTTCCAAGTCATCAATATGACGACAAAGTAAGGCAGAAACATCCTTCTCCTTTTGCAACTCCACTCCCAACGAAGACTTATCTTTCTTCATCTGAGAATTCTCACTTACAAGCACCTGACGATAATTTCGTTTCGCCGGTGCTCAGCGTGTTGAGCCAATTGGAGATTGATTTCCAAAAAAAGACCCATTTTTTAGTCAAGCAAGCGAGAAAAAATTATAAGAAGAAGAAGCAATCTAACTCAGCAGTGTCATCAGCCCAGCATGTGGAGCATCCGATAGGACAGAAGATGTTTCAACCTTCAAGTCATCATCAATAAAGGAGAAAGAATCTGCACATAGGCGAATCATGGCTTGACAGGTCGAATCAGGAATTTCAACCTTCTTTTCTTCGGAAACATCTTGGAACATGAGAGCCCAGGAATTCATATGACGAGCACGATTATCGCCAAAAGATGAATGTTCAAAGACCTCCATCTCTTTATTCCTCAAAAGATTTCCTTCACCAATTGCATCATTAAGAACTTCAGAAACCCTCGTCTCCTTAGTAACTTCGGCAGTTGGCTTCAAAGTTGTGGTTGGTTCAAGATGAGATATCTCACCAGTATAAAAATGTTACTCAAGCACCTCGTTTGGCTTCTCAGCCTCTTTGGAAGAAGAGGCATTCTCTTTAGCATCAGTTTCTGTTTGTTGTAGATGAGTGGAAATTGGTTGTGGTTTAACAACATTTGGAACCTTAAGAGAGGGGGCGTGCCTGGTTATTCTTTGCTTCTTATTCAGGTGAGACTCGGGAGCCTCACTCGTTCCCTCCTTCGCATCAAAAATTCGCATGTTTCAGATATAGGACAAGAGCAACATGGAAAAATTATAACAAAGGATAGAATGTTCTGTACCTTCTCAGTCTCCGAAGGAGTCCGCTTGCGAGTTCCATCTTCAGAACAAGCGAGTTCGAGCTGTGAAAAACAAAAATTATTATGCATATCTGCGAAAGAAAGATGAACAACGGAAAAAGGGAGAAAAATCTACCTCGGAAGTTCTTTCAGGCCAACCAAAGACCCACGGTTCGACGCCTTGACAATTCCAAGATCGGCGATAGGACCTTGGTAAGGTTTGAGATCCACATTCCATCCCCAAATCCAGGGACCCTCCAGGATCACAGACTGCTTCATCCAATTTTCGTCATTAGAAAATCGTAGGTAGAGGTTACCTTTGTACCCCTTTTTAATCAAGATTCCGATTAAGGAGCCTTTGGTCTGCGGATAAACCAACAACGTAATTGAAGCGAATACCCACCACTCCTTGTGCTCCAGAAGACGAGGAACATAATTTGATAAGAAAGAGGTAGAGGTGTAATCAACAACGTTAAAAGGAGCAGATTTATTAAGGAGAGTTGATTTGTTCAATGCGCGATACGCGAACTCATTACTCGTCCATTTGGACTGGGAATTTATCCGCTAGTTGCTTGCAATCTTTTGATGTGGTAACACTTGATATCTTTAGTGCAGTTGTCTCCTACATATAAAAAAAATATTACTTCGTATGTCTGGTATCTTGAATTGGTGCAAGGGATATTTTACTATATTCAAAGAATATTAGGTGTGTTTTTTTTCCAAGCACATATGAATGGACATATTTTTACATGGTAAATTGATAAATACAAATGTAATTGTGCACATATCTTCATTGTTTGTGAAAATATCGATGAAGATTTGTGAGGTTTTTCGAATAAGACTTTTCGACGGATTTTTCCATCATATTTAGCAATTTTCAAAGTAATTTTAACCCAAAACATGGACATGGGTGAAATGGACGAGAAACATTTAAATCCAAAACTGACTGAAATACCCTTTAAATACATGTTTTCGTTCTATTACAGTACCTAGAAACCATCGACCATGTTTCATCTTTTTCATCAGAATACCACCACATCTCGTTCCACCATCTCTCTTCCACCATCTTCAAATCATCAGCGACTACCACCACCTCTCTTTCTCCACCACAACATTAACTACAGCCATCGTCTTTCTCCACCACCAACCACATCAACAATAATCATCACAAACACCAACTGCACAACCATTAAAGATTTATATATATCTAACTAGGGTCTGAATCAATCAATTTCACAAGATAATTTATGATTCTCCTAAAAATCGTAATTTTTCAAACCCTAGATCTATTTTTGATTTTATTTTGAGAATGATATGGATTGATTGTTAATTGGTTAATTTTTTTTTCATCTAATTGGATATAACTGAGTGATTGCTCTGTATTTTAGTACAAATTGGTGTGAGTGATGTATTTGCAGTACCTGGTGATTTTAATCTAATATTACTTGTTGAACATGGGTTGTTGTAATGAACTTAATGATAGTTATTCTAGTGAAACCTCTTTCATCTGTATTGTTTGTGGTCCTAATTTTAACTGTTGTGGTCCTTTCACGTATATAATTTCAAGTAAAATTTAATTTGAATCATAAGTTGATGATTTGATTACCAGAATTGTGATAATACCAACACTGTATGTATCCAGGTGCATCCTGTGTTATTGTTTGATGCACCCAGTTACATCTTGTGTTATTGCTTGATGTACCCAGTTACATCCTGTGTTGATTACTGAAACCGAAATAGAAATAATAATACTAACACTAGATGTATCCAGATACATCCTTAATTATTGCTTGATGTATCCAGGTATATCCTGGTTTGATTGCTAAAACTGTAATAATAGTAATAATAGGACTTACACTGAATGTAACAAGTTACATCTTATGTTATTGCTAGATGTAACCAGCTACATCCTGTGTTGATTACTAAAACTGACATAGAAATAGTAGTAGAAACACTAGATGTATCTAGGTTCATCATGTGTTATTGCTTGATGTACCCAGGTTCATCCTGTGTTGATTACTGAAAAATAAAATAACAATAAAAATAACAACGCAAGATGTATCCAGGTGCATCATGTGTTATTGTTTCATGCTAGGTTCCAAAATCAGGGAGAGATGTTGACTCTTTCTAGAAGTGATGCAGCAATTTCACCGAGTTTCATGGAGGGTTAACCTTAGATGGGCCAATTGTTCATACAGGTAGATTCCATCCCTCTATCTTATTTTCTCTTTCTCTCTCTCTCCCGCACACACATACACATCACAAAATATTGAGAATGTTACTGTTTTCATTTCAGCAAGGAAGATCGTATAATTGCTGAGATTACACATAGACGAATATCGCTTCAAAGTGCGGATCAGTTGGCTTGCTAAATCTGCAATTGATTCTATTGCATCATTCTGAACTGCTCTAGCAAAAACTTTTTCAAGCCCGTAAGTTTTTCCATTATTCTTGGAAAATGTGACTGAAATGTCAATTACGTGTATATAGAATATCTTTATATTCGGGGAAAAACTACTTTGTGAATGTAAATTAAAAATTCTAGATGTATCGATACTTCACACAATCACTGCTTTATGCTTTCTTATAAATCAAATTTTTTGGGTGCAACAAAGTTATCAATTAGTTATAAGTAGAATAACTTTTTGCTTAACTAATGTCAGTGATATTATCCTCTTCATCTTATCCGCCTCAAAGGTTTGAAAATCAAATTTCCAGTCCGTTTGACCCATCTTATTCAAAACAAAAAAAAAACATATATGTAAAGAAGAAAAAATTAAACAGGTATACAGGAGGTGGCGTTGAAGTTTTAGTTATGGAATAGTGCTGGAAATAAGAGGGAAGATGTTTTTGTAGTAGTGTGGAATAATATAAATGATAATACAAGTTATCATGCAGGAGGTGGTGTTGATGTTTTGGATATTGATAGTGATGGAAGTGGGCTGGAAGATGATATTGTGGTGCAGTGAGAGTAAAAGTGATGATGTAGGGGTTGTGGTGTTGAGAATTCAAATAGTTATTATAAATATTAATAACTAACTTAAGAGGGGTAATTTAGTCTGTTAGTATAAGAACCAATTTTACAATTTGGGTCAAATACCCAATTAAGAATATTAGAGAAGTATCTAAAAGGTTTTTGGATAATAGAAAAGTATTTAGTTTTACTTGTCTTGTATACACATAAATAAAAAATCAGGGGTTATTCAACCAATTAATTGAAATATCAACGGTTCCTTGGCAAACAGAAACACAATCACCAAATGTTATGTATGTTCTGGAAAATATTCCACAAGCGCAAGTACAATATATTAACATGAAACATAATACAATGACGAAATTATAACGAAGACAACGAGGATTCAAAGTCTCCAACACATGTCACCACATTTGCAACAACAAGTACCATTATATATATATATTATGTAGTGTTTTTAATAAGCAAGAAATTGCCTATATGTTAGTACTATATTAATTAACTAATGTAAATTTTCATTTCATTAATTAATTTAAAAAAAGATAACCACTGCACCAAATAATATTTAAATATAAAAGTAAATTTTATAAAATTTCATAACTTATTATGTATTGTTCCACCGCTGAACCTCGTAAAGGAGGCTTTGGAAACAACCTCTATCATCCGTAAGACAATCAATTGTTTTCATAAGTTTCTTATGATAATGTATATACAGAACCTTATACCCTAACACTGAACTTGCTCCAATGCATATACAATTTGAAATTTGGATCATCCAAAAAGTGCTTTCCACATAAAAAAACAAAGGTTTTTTTGTTTACCTGAAATAAAATAGAATATATAACTATTTAGAGTAAATTTCTGATTTTGAACATAAAATGAAATAATTGATGAGAATGTTGTGTTTATGTAATAAAAAAATACTTACATGTGAGGTTAATAGAAAACTTCTATAAAATTGTTTATCGCCTTTAGTAAACCCGATATCCGTTGAGTTAGCAGTGGAGAGGTAATGATAACACCAATAAACACAAGCAATAATATCTGATAGTTCCTGTCAAAAAAAGTAAGTTACAAAACATACCTACATATATTTTATACCTGGTTCCCTTCCTTATTCAGATCTCGTTCAACACAGAGAAAGTTTTTCGTCAAAATTGGTAATGTTTCGGTGTAACCTAGTTCACAAAAATGGTGAATCTGCAACAACAATAACAGAGGCAGTCAAAATGGTCTAATTCCTCTTAATTCCCTAAGAATGGATTCGTTTGTGAATCTTCAAGGCTATTATGATGTTATTTTACGTGATTCTAATGGGGTTTCTTTAGCTATTATTGCCGGATCTTTAAATCCTGTTGAAGAATCTTCAATCCAGTACAAGCAAATATCCGCAATAATTAGAGGTATAAACCTTGCCATTCAATATATTGATTTTTTTTCCAAATCTCCACATCCATAAGGTCCTTGTTTTCAATGAGTCGAGTACTGTTAGTACCTTTTTAAATGATCCTACTAGTGATTTTGATGAGGCTGGTCAAGCATGGAATGAAATCATTGAAACTTTGCAGACATATCCACGTTCATTTTACTTCGGCTATAAATCCGTCGAGAAAAGTAATCGGGTTGCAAGGGAGCTAGCACGTGGAGGCTATAATGTCGTTTTTGGTGATGAGATGTGTTGGATATTTGATTGATAATTAGTAATGGTTTTAACAAGGATTTGATGAATGAAGGCGAGTGCATAAGCTTCTCTTCTACCTCTTCTATTCAACTCTATTTCAATTGATTTTTCTCTCTTTACTTTCTCTTACATCATATTTTCTTTATATAATAGACTTACACAAGACCTAATACTAGAGATACATGTGGAACATTCTGCTCCACACACTAACTTAGCTAGCAATACTTATTACTAACTTACACTCCTATTAGAACATTTAACATTACATTAACTAATAATCTCCTCCTTAATGTGATGTTCTACAACTCCTATCAACTCATGGAAATTATAAAAATTTCCCTTTGGAAAAGCCTTGGTGAATATGTCCGCCAATTGGTCTTCCGTCTTGCAATACTTGAGTTGAATCTCGCCTTGTTCAACCGCTTCTTGAATGAAGTGATACTTGAGTTTCATGTGCCTTGTTCTACAATACTTGACTGATTTTTTGGGCATAGAAATTGCTTATTTATTGTCACAAAAGATTTCAGTTCTCCCTTCTTGTTTATCTTGGATGTCTTCCAAGATTCTTTTTAGCCATACCACATGAGAAGTAGCTATTGATACTTAAATATACTCTGCTTCCGTTGTGGATTGAGCCACGATTTATTGCTTATTCGACGCCCATAAGAATATACCCGAACCAAGAGAAAAATCATACCCCGTTGTACTCTTCATGTCATCAATACAACCTCCCAAGTCGATATCACAATAGACAATTTGACATTATAATGGATTCCAAAATTCATTGTTCCTTGTATGCACCTTAACAACCTCTTTGCTACGACAAGATATAGATGACTAGGGTAACTCATGAACCTAGAAAGCATATATGAATCAAACATGATATTTGGTCTTGTGTGTGTAATGTACAACAAGTTTCCAATAAAACCTATATAGTATAAGTTTTATCAATCTTTCTTGAGTTTCTCATTCACTACAAGTGGTGTTGATGTTGGATTACAACCAAGCATACCAAACTTCTTCGAAACTTTTTCGGCATACTTGCTTTGAGAAATGAACACTCCATATTTACTTTGATGTACTTCAATACCAAAGAAGTAATTGAGCAATCCCATGTCATTCATCTCATATTTCATCATCATTACCGGAAAAAAATAGGACATCAACATATAAAGAAACAATGAGAATAGATGTACCTTGTGTCTTCACATATAGTGTAGGTTCACTCATGTTTTTGATGAATTTTTGCAATTTGAAGTACCCATCTATCTCATTATACCAAGCTCTTGGTGCTCTCTTGAGGCCATACAATGCTTTCTTCAACTTGTATATCTCGTCTTTTTCTCCTTCCACCAAAAAAACTTGTGTTTGTTCTACATAGACCTATTCTTGGAGTTCCACATTCAAAAATGCTGATTTCACATCAGGTTGGTATAATAACCAACTTTCTTTTGGAATCCATAGCAATCACGACTCTAATAGTGTCAAGACGAGCAACCGCTGCAAAAGTCTCATTGTAGTCGATGGCGGGTTGTTGTGAGTAACCCCTTTCCGCCAACCTTGTTTTGTATCTTTGAACCAATCCATTTGTAATGTACTTCACCTTGTAGATCCATTTCACGCCAATAACCTCTTTGTCACTTGACCTTGCCACTCGCTACTATATATTGTTCTCATCAATGACATGAACCTATTCTTGCATAGCATTTATCCAAACAGATTTTTTTAATGCTTCTTCAAAAATTTCCGTTTCAACAGTATAAAAGTTACATATTTCATACACTTCACTCAACCTTTGCATCTTCTTTGGTGTTGATGGTGGTGG
The DNA here is from genome assembly GCA_023531435.1 of Papaver californicum. Taxonomy (NCBI): domain Eukaryota; kingdom Viridiplantae; phylum Streptophyta; class Magnoliopsida; order Ranunculales; family Papaveraceae; genus Papaver; species Papaver californicum. Next base: position 1,895,102 of record JAJJMC010022854.1, read on the forward strand.
TGTTGATGAACTTGTACTTGGAGACTCACTTGGAGATGCTCTAAACCTTGCATTTGGAAGTGTTTGAGGTACTTCTTCACCTTCTTCACCTTCATTTTCTGTTGTATTTTCTTGTTCGTTATCAACAATAATGGTTCTTTTCTCAATTTTTCCTTCTTCCCAATTCCATGAAGCATTTTCATCAAACAACACATCACGACTCGTTATCATTGTTTTGCTCTTCAATCTAAACAACTTATAACCTTTTGATGGGAGGTTATAGCCAAGAAATACATATTTCTCACTTGATTCATCGAGCTTTGTTTTCTCCACCTTTGGAATTTGAGAATAACACACACTATCAAAAACTTTGAGATGCCTTACCGACGGTTTTCTTCCACTCCATGCTTCAAACGAAGTTTGATCCCATACGGATTTTGTAGGACATCTATTCAACAAATAGACGGCGGTATTAATGGCTTCGGCCTAAAACTCTTAGGCATACTCTTCTCACGAAGTATAAACTTCACCATCTCTATCATGGTTTGGTTCTTCCTCTTGGACATACTATTTTGTTGAGGAGTATAACCCACAGTAAGTTTCTTTTCCATGCCTTCATCTTCACAAAACTTATCAAATTCTTTGTTGTTGTATTCTTTTCCTATATCACTTCTCAACACCTTGATGTAATGGCCACTTTGCTTTTTAACAAATCTCTTGAACTTCTTGAAGATACCAAACACCTCGGATTTTTGTCTCATGAAGTACACCCAAGTCATACGTCTAAAATCTCCAATGAATAAGATAAAGTATTTATCTTACCTCCCTGAGTTGGTGTCTTTATTGTTCAACACACATCGATATGTACCAAACCAAGAATTTCTTTTGCTCTCCATGCTACACTTTTTGGAAATGGTTGGGGATGTTGCTTCCCATGTGCACAACCTTCACACACTCCATCCTTGTGATCAATATGATGTGGAAGTCCTTGTACCATGTTCTTCTTGGAAAGCACCTTGAGACTATTGAAATTCAAGTGCCCAAATCTTTAATGCCACAACCATGTTTCATCAATGCTTTCAATTCTCATTGCAACATTGTTTTCATTTTGAAACTCAATATGAAAGCTTTTATTCTTCTCCATATTGATACTCTTCATCACTTTTCTTTTGTCCTTGTGTTTCTTGTCATAAATGGTGCAATATCCAACTTCAAAGTGGACGGCATACCTAAGCTCCACAAGTTGCCCAACATTAAGCAAATTTTATGCCAAATACGGAACATATAACACATCTCCAATGTATTTTCTACCTTTGCTAGTTTGCACACAAATTGTATTTTTTCATTGGCTTGAACCATGTTTTCATTCCCCATCTTCACTAGAGAATCCATGAACGAGTCTATATCAACAAACATTCTCTTTTCACCCGACATATGAGTAGTACAACCACTATTTACAAACCACTCTTCATTTTTAGAAGTTTCCATGTCACTTGACAAGCATAATTATTTTTTTCTCTATCTTCTTTTTTTTCCGGCACAACCGGCTTGTTGATTGTCTTTGAATCTATAATCTTTCTCCAAGTGTCCATACTTCTTGTAATTGTTACATTAAGGCTTTCTTTTGTTCCAACAATTATTCTCCAAATGACCATTCTTCTTGTAAAAATTATATTTTGGTGCTTGTGAAGAATCATTCTTTTTATAGTTGTTGAAGCTTGCTCCTCCTTTGTTGTATTTCCCCTTTTCTTTGTGACTTGATGGAACATCACCCTTATATTCATTTTCTTCAAATTTGAATTTTTTCCATTCAAATTGATTTTTGATTGAAAAACACTTTCAATCGACTTCTCGGAGTGTCGAGACACCCTTTGTCCATACACTTTCAATGAAACACATAGTTCTCGCGACTTCAATGTTAAGAAATCCTTTGTTTCCTCCAAAACTGTCACAATGGGTAAACAAATCAAAATCTTCTCACAAATTCTTCTTTCTTCCATCTTCTCACCACACAACAACATTTGATTAAAATTTTTGATAACTCATGAAAAAAACTCATTTAAATTTTCACTTTCATTCATTTTAAGATTTTCAAAATCTCTTCTATAGGAATGAAGTTTTAATCCTCTTTCCTTCTTGTTTCCTCCATACTCTTCATAAAGAAGATCCCAATATTTCTTAGCTTTAGATGATGGATTACTCTAGGTAAAATATTATCACCAAGCCCTTGTTGAATGTACATGGATGCTTTATCATTCTTCTTCCTATTCTACTTGAGTAGATCCTTTTGTTGTTGTGTTGTATTTGTTGTAACTTAAATTTCTTCATACCCATTTTGAACAATCTCACATACACCTTGATACATGAACAAAGTCTTCATTTTGATGGCCCAAAAATCATAGTTCTCACCATGAAAAAGTGGTATTGATAGTTGTTGAATCTAGAAATCTGAATTGCTACTACTTGCCATAGTTTTGCCTCAAAAGATTAATTAAAAAATTGGGTTTTTCCTTTTATAGATATAGAACTAAATATTTTTTCTTTTTCTTGGGTGAAATTTTTGCTCCATTAAGATCAAATCTACTTGATCTATATTATTATACTAATTGTTGGATATTTGATTGATAATTAGTAATGATTTTGACAAGGATTTTATGAGGGCATAAGATTCTCTTCTACCTCTTTTATTCAACTCTGTTTCAATTGATTTCTCTCTCTCTACTTTCTCTTACATCATCTTTTTCTTTATATACTAGGCTTACAAAAGACCTAATATTAGAGATGCATGTGGAACACTCTCCTCCAGACACTAACTTAGATAACAATACTTATTACCAACTTACACTCCTATTATATCATTTAACATTACATTAACTAACAAGATGCCACAAGAACTCTGGTACCTAGTTCAGGCGGACCAGAATACTGGACAGTTTTGGCCTCCAAGTCAGTAGCCGCAACCAATGTCGGGTTAGGTGATGAGCTTCCACAAGAACTATACCTTCTTTATCTGTCTTTAATTTAAGCATTAGGGGATCTACCTCTAATCTCAGCTTCTTAATGATTTGAAACATGAAACAACCAAAATTGTTGGTGTGTCATGTCATATAACTCTGAATTCAGTTATTTATATTAAAAAAAAGTTCATATCTTGGATACCAATTTAGTGTCTTATTCTGCATAATATTGAGTCTGGCATAAAAAAATAATTAGACCTAGAATATTTTAAAAATTATATATTATGCAAAAACTTACCAATGATCGCAGAAGAATAAGAACATACTCAGTTAAACCCAATTTTCCAAAACAAGAGTATACATTTTTATTAGAGCCAGATCCCAAGCATCTATTTTTTTAGATTCACATCCTTATGAGAAATCTTCTTGTAAAATCATCATCCATATTTAGTCGTATTTTAGCTCTCTTGTCATCATCAATTACGAAAATCTTCATCCGAAACCCCAAATTGTTTGCTAACATTAAGATATGCCCTTCATCTTTATTTATCCCTTCCATTATAGTAGACCTCTTACTCTTAACAATGACTACAAATAAAAATTATCAATCTAGATTGATATATAAAACTAGTAGACATATTTGTAAATAAACAAATATGATGCAAGTTATTCTCGGAGTAATGACACCAAAAATTCATTAGTTGAGGGTTAACAAGGTTTTTTTTTCTTTTGACCAGTGGATAAGAGATAAATGTGGTCACATTTTAAAATAAACTTTGACTCATATAAACTGCGCTTTGATATATTGAAATAAATAATAAATTTTAATACATAAATTAGTCATGAACAAAAATGAGACGTTCTCTGGGAAAATCAGTTCATCATAGCTTTCTTAAAGTGGAAATGCAAATTGTTTGTAATTTATTGAATCTTCGATGTTTGGTGTGTGCTATAGGTGTACCGATGATTTTACACAATTACAGATAAAAATCATAATTACAGATAATTTCAAATGCTTTAGAAATCTGGAATCATCAATAAAACTTGACAAATTCCAGTTTTATTTTATTTTTGAATAAAGATCTTATACTGAAAGAAAAGAGAGATACAAAAGTCAAATACAAACAAGGACAAGAAGTATGACTTTAAATATAACTTTAAACTTAAGAGAAAGTTTGACATGTTGCCCCCTATAACTGCAGATTTGCTACAATAAGTAATTGGATCATGCAACATATTCAACGTCGTCTCATCTAACCGAATTAGCATATTACTATTTAAAATATTAGATTTATCCTTTTCCAAAATATTTTCTAAGAATGCAGAACTAGAAGCCATCCAACAATTATAGATTCCTGACTTTCTTGTTTGGTGGTCTAATATGTCAGCTGATTCATTCCCCATTCTGTTTGTGAAGTTCAAACCCAAAAAGTTGTTGCAGCTTTTCAAAATTTCCGTTGCTTCCTTTACCAGACGTTGATTCTGCCAAGACATTAGAGATTGTTTCCCTTTGGTGAAATTTATGATTCTCTCACAATCCCCTTTCATCCAAAAGCTTTCAATATGTAATTCCTTAGCCCATTTCCCCCCTTGCAACAGAGCTAGAGCTTACGCTTTTTTTGAATTTATAGATTTGCACATTCCAGATTTAGTTTCTTTGTATTCTCCTGCATTGTTTTTGATGATTAGACCATAACCTGAATTCAAAATATCTGAAATCCAAGATGCATCAAAGTTTAGTTTAAGGCATTTTTGATCAGGATTTTTCCAAGTATGCACACTGCTAGAGTTTAGAGTAATCTTGTGATGCAGTGATTTTCATCCTTTGATTATGTACACCATAAGTTAAGATGTCTTTGAATGCTGATTACAGTCTGCAGAGAAGAGTTAGCTTTATTTTCAAAAATTCTAGTGCATCTTTCTTTCTATATAGACCAGCATTTTCCTGCAAAAACCTCCAAAGAAGAAGTTGAATCTGATTCCAAGCTTTGTACAAACTTATGAAAGAGTCCTTTAATTCTGTTCTCAAGATCCCACCAGAGAAAGGAGGTAAATTCCATACTGACTTGCATACCAACATTCAAAAAACAGATGTTGCACTGATTTTATGTTGCTATTGTAGAAAATACAATTTGTTTCTATATTTGGTACATACTTTCCCATAATTTTTCTAACTGGGAGAGCATTGTTAGTATATTTCCAAAGAAACATTTTCACCATTTGCGGAAGATTGGTTTTCCAGAAGCTCACCCAAAAGTTATCATGCATTTGTATTTCATTTCACGATTAATAAGGATATCATACAAAGATTAGACAGTAAAGACTCCATTTTCGGTTAATATCCATCTAGCATTATCCTTGTTTAGTATGTTATCATTGTTTACAAAGAGGTGTATATGAAGAATTTTTTGAGTAATTATATGAAGAAAGTTTTCCAAGATTGTTTGTTGATTCCACTTTTTAGTGTCAGGGTCAATCAAATCTAACACAACTATTAACTGGTTGTTCCTTCGATAGGTTGTATGACACTATAGTCTATAATGTATATTTTGAAACTTACACCCATTTACAATGTACAAAAAATCCCTTTTTTATATAAATTTCAATGTATATCAAGCATCACAAATTATTTATACATTTCACATGCATAATGTATTAAGAACTGGGTAGCACTGATCAAATCAGGGAAAGGTATTCATTGGTTGACCGGCCAACCTGCCAAAACAAAAATAAAAAATAAAAAACAAATCAATTGAAGAGGTCAGCCTCGGTAACACCTACTTTTTTTTTGTTGGTCTTTTTTTTTTTTTTTTTTTCTTTTAAATCCTCAATTTTAAAATTGATGAATTTCGAACTTAGGTCGCTGGTATGATTTCTAGAACTTTATTATTATACAACATCGATACCTGCCTTGGTGATACCTAGTTAATATATAATATAAGTACGTTTTATATTATTTTTAATTTTTTTTTTCTAACCCTAGTTGATCGATCCTACGAACTCAGAGCTCCTCCAAGCTGTGGGACATGGGTGATGAACCCTAAGTTGGGTTGGACACAAGCTCGGCCATGACTTAATGTTGGGCTGGACTCAGGCACCCCTACCCGTTCCTAACATTTCCCTAACAAAATCTCACTCATTCCAACTGAATGAGCGGGAATTTGAAAATACAATTGTTCCAACGTAAAACAGTCGAATGTTGAGTCTGAATTTTCTTTATAAGCATAAAGTTTTTAGGAATTAGTATTTCAAGAACTCAACAAAAACATAGATACTAAGGAAGTTTACTAGACCGAGAAGGAAGTTTTTAGGAATTAATATTTCAAGAACTCAACAAAGAAAGGAAGGGAACCATTAAAGAATTCAGTTTCAAGAAGTCATGAAAGATAGCAGTAACATGACGCGGACAAATGAAAAAAAGGATCAAATCGATCCAATGATCATTAGTGACTTACGTAATCTTCAACTTGATGTAAACAGAACCAGGAGTAGTGGTTCTTCATACTCTGCATATGAAATACGAATTCTTGATCAAGATAAAAAGATAGAGGTGAGTAAAATTTCTATCTCAAACATCTATTTATGTTATGATTAGTTTAAATTAAATTCTTTTACTAGATTTATCAATGCAATAATTATATTTTGGATTCTTAGGAGTTTGAATCGAACCCGAATATCAGTATTATTGGATCTTCATCATCAAACCCCAGCGATGAATCTTCACCATTCTCTCCCTCCTCTGTTTCACCACCAGGTCCACCACCACTACAGGTACCACTTTTAATCCCCTCTGATTCACTTGAATCACCAAGGTTGCACCCATCATCTTCACTGTCATCGCCAGTTTCCCCTTCATCTGTTGCACCACCGCCGCCACTTCAATCTCCTTCCTTTGTTACATCCCCACCACCATTCTCTCCTACAACTGTTTCACGACCACGAGTAATCTTTAACTCTTTTTCAACACCACCACTATCTCCTTCCTCTATTGCATCCCCACCACCACCATCTCCTTCCTCTATTGCATCCCCACCACCATTAACACTTCCCAATGTTACACCACCACCACCGCCCACACAAGATCCCTCTGTTTCATCTCCACCACCATTCTCTCCTTCCTATGGTTCACCACCACCACCACCACTACAATATTCCTCCTGTTCTTTGCCAACCATCACAAAAATAAGCCACAAGAAGTCAAGAAAAGTGTATAATCTCTTACGAGAAGCTTCTAGTGGAGGTCAGTCTAGCAAAGAACCTTCATTCGAGCGATTAGCACTATCCTCACCAGCAACTAAGGATGAGCGTTCAATCGCAAAGAGATTGAAAGTTAAGCAGTGTTTGACATCACGCAATCTTACGGATCGTTCTTTGTGTAATACCACTCAAGCGAAGCCAAGTTCAGTGCTAGATCGAAGGATCAATGAAATAAGACAAGAAATACAGGAGCTGAATTTAACAGTCCCACAGGTTCCCCATTCTTTAATTGTCTTATTTGTGAAGAAAACGTCGTTCATCGACAGATGTGCATTCCAATAAGTAATGTCTTCTTCGTAATCCAACAACTGGTTCACTGTGAACTCGTGATTGGCAACCCTTCCATGATTACCGGCTTTGCAGGACCTACACTTCACATACCACTAAACTGCTCTCGTTGCGGTGTTATGATTGGATTTTTCATATTTTACCTGCTGTTTTCCCAATGTGGACTCATGTACATCTACAGAGGAAGGGTTTATCACCCAAACTAGTCAGGTCCTCTTTCTCTCTAGAAAACTCCAATCAACTTCATTTATAAACTGTTTCAAGCTTTGCTTAACTGTGGTTGTTGTTTATTGGTGGTGCAGGAGGTTCACGAGATAGTTTCTGAAGATAAAGTGGAGGTATTCTTAGCGAGAATGTAAGCTTTGAGAGAGAGACCTGCAAAATGTGTGGCCTGTGTTGCAGTGAAAGATGATAACAATGCCATCACATGTTATTCAACACATAGAGGAAATCTACGTACTTTTGCAGTTCTGTTGGTGTTCTTGAATAGAAAAATGCTAATTGTTCATTTCAAACTTGATGCATTACAACTTTACAAGCCTGTAATTATCGTAGGATCTTTAAAGAGCTCTGGTTACTCTTTGATTATGACCCTATAAAGATAGGCTAGCTAATTTGATTCGCAATATAATGTCAATCAAGTTTTGAACACATTGATTCTGTCTGAAATTTTTTGAACACATTGATTCGCAATATAATGTCAATCAAGTTTTGACCACCTCACTAAAGAAAACTAAAGCATATTGACTCATTTACATCACGCGATCTGTTCCTGTTAAACACCTCGCCAGCTTTTACCTGTTAATTAGAAAGTAGGTTCATACAAATGAAATCAAGGCAATATCATCCAACAAAACAAATAAATGAAATGTTGGTGGAGTTCTAGCCCATCAGTCGAAGTCAATAAAAGAGGCCATGGCCATCTGAATAAACTTTACACAACTCAACAATGTACAAGAAAAGTGAGAAGTCCTGGCATCCTAAGAAACTCAATGGGTAGTTACTGAATCATTTATTTTCTCCCAGTCGCTAATGCTGTTCTGTGGAGGTCTGATATAGTAAAGAAATCAACATAGAGATACAAGTTGAAATTTGAAAGGTTCGGAAACATACTGTGTAATTTATTCCCTCAATTTTGACAAAGGCAGGCAAAGGTTATCTACACTCTGTTGATAAGATCCTTCTTTATGTACTCCTGTCTATATAATTTGACGACATCCAGAAGCTGTTACTAGAATTTTGTAAATTTGAAGTGTTAGAAGTCGCATTAGAGTTGAAATTTAATGAATTATTTCACAATTTCCCCGAATCCCAATGACAAATATTTTTAACTTATAAAACTCGGATACCTATTTAGCACAACAGTACATTAGAAAGTGCATATAAGCCTCTCTCAACATGGTCAACACTGACAAGAAAATATATAGACACTCTGATTATCTAGTATGCCACTACAAATGACAGCACATATTAACATTCAAACAAAACTATGGATGTTTTCTTAACATTGTTATGGCTGATTTACTAGGTGTTTAGAAATTTATAAACTTATAATAATTTGGTTGATTAAATTGAAATACTCTTTCCTTGAGGATCCACGAATCCGCCTCTGAAACAATGGAAACCCTGTGCATTTTGCATAGGTTATCACAATTTGGTGACCCACCTGACAACCTAAAGAACCATCTTAATCTACAAGGAAAAACTAAGTCCAGACACAATTACAAAATAAAAACTCACTAACTATGTGTAAAAAGAGTTAAAAGGGAAGGCTTTCAGTTTGATCCTTTCAAGATAATGGAGAAAAAGGGCTCTATGAACAAGGAGTGCACAAAGTATCTCTTTAGTAACACTTGAGCAAAATAAAATGGCACAATCACTATTAAAAGATTAACAGGTACACTATATGGGACCCTTCATGACAAACAGAACTCATACTCAAAGTTAACACATACCTTGCAGAGCCTATCACTAATGCAAACGGTGTGACACATCCCAGCAGCACCTAGACAACAGAAACAAGTAATGTCATAAAAAACTGATAAAACATAGCGCACAGCAACTAATACAGTTAAATCACCTCTAAGGTACTCTTATCAGGATAAACAAATGAAGCAATCTGTTATCTTAATTACTGTTCCTTCTAAATATCTGGTGACCAGCACCACCAGATAACTAAACCAAGAGCGATGTTCCGATGACAAATCAAAACATTCCAGCAATGACAATCAGGGAAGTATGCAATCTAGAAAAGATGAGTAATACTAACTGCAAAACTTTCCTGGTACTCTGAATCTTCTAATCACTGCCTTTTCAAGTCTTGGAAGCATATTATCAAAAAGGGTAGCTACATACTTATAAATTAATTAGAAATGAGATAACGGAAGTATAATACGAGTATGCTTTTATTTCTTCACAAATCCACAACATTAGAAAGATACTAAAAATATAAAAACCTAATTCACAACCTAATTCTCACATACAATTGTGAATTCTACCTTTGAGATCAGTTAGTTGTCACCTCGATGGGCATTTATCTATTTCCTTGTGCAACTTTTTATCTGTGGAGGTGAATAAGATGTTTAGACACCAGGCAGGTGTTCTTTGTGGGTAGTTCGAAGTTTAAAACCATCATACCTTGCAAATTGGAGCATCATCGATTTCAATTACTGTCTTAGTCATGTCTGTAGAAGAATCTGAAGAAGTGGGTAATTCAAAGTTTCAACAGAATCTTCTGTGTGAACTGTGAAGATTGAGAATTCAAAATATAAATAAATGTGAGTTTTCTTGAGTCGCATCTGTCACAAAATTGAGGTTTTAAGCAAAGTTATGGATGCACCATTTAATTCGATGGAATTGGAATTATGAAATCGAAGTTTCTTTTTTTGAACTGAAGCTTCTTTTTCTTTTTCTTTTTTTAAATTTCAGTGTTTTTATGGGAGAAATTTGGGTGGAAATAACAAGGACGTGGTAAATCGTGTCAAGTTCTTAGTTTCGGGTCCAGAAAACCCGTTTTCTAAACCAGAAAACCCGAAGCTGCTATATTCATAATTTTTTCTTTATTTTTTAGGGAAATTTATCATTTGTCCTGGACGGCTAGACCCAAATAAATAACTATAGTAAGGTCCAACCAGATTTTCTTCTTATTTTCTCAACTCATCTACTTGAATCATATTTTTCGGGGAGGTCAAAAGCTCTTTAAACAATTGAAATGACGAAAAACTACATATTATTAAATATGTGGGTAGGGCCGGTCCTAAAAGATAAGCAGGACAAACTCCATTTTGGGGCAATAAGGGATGAAGGGTAACAAAATACATATTTTATATTTGGGGTTTTTCATATATTAATGATTATCGGGAACCTATTTACAATTTACATAAAATATAAGGATATAATTTAATGAGATTTTTTTTTATAAGACAAAACAGTGGTTTCTAGAACTACACCTAGGTATGTACATTAGTCTATGATTTATGCAATTATAGGGGTCCGATAAGATTCAAACAGTCGTGCGACAGTGAGATGAATTAGGACTTCAATAGTTTTCTACTTTCTTAATATATTTCCTCCGTCCTGATTTGCTTGCATCTTTTATTTGTATTCTACAATATTTTTTTTACCTATTATTATTATATGATTATTACTGAATCAATTTTTCTTATGAAATATAAATCTTAATTGATGTTAAATTTTATATGGTTGATTGATTTTAGACAATCAAAGATTTAATTTATTAGTAATTGAATTGAATCTGCTTACATATTACATACATAGTCCAATTTCCAGTCTAGAAAAAATATATAATATATTGTATTTTTTTATATTATACATAGTATTTTGGTGAAGTTTTTTAATCTAGGTTATAATATATATTTTTTTACATTTAGTTAGCCTTCTGTGCAGTACAATATTATCAAATAATATGTAAAATAATAATTGGTGTTAAAAAAAAATCCTACAAATTCAGGCGGCCTTCGGCCTGAGTAAAAATTTATAGTCAAATTTAATACCAATTTGTACATAAAAATTTATCCTATTTATATTGAAGTTCTAGCTTCCATCACTTAAAAAAAAACTCATTTTGAATCTCTTAGAAAAATGTGATAAAAAGTGTGTTACGTAGTAATAAATAATACGAACGTACGTAGTTAAATTTGCGCTCAATTTTTTCTTTATCGGGGCGAAAAAAAAAATATTCGCTGCGCGGCAAAAAATTCTCAGAAACGGTCTGCGTGTGGGAGATCAAAGGACAACGATCTCATAGCGGTTACTAGACAAAAAACAAAAACCAAAGAACAAAAACACAAAACCTAGTTGTATCTCCTCATGCTGATCAGAGAATAAATTGGTAAAAATAAAAAAAAACAACTAAAATCAACTAAAAATACTTAATTTCCCTACAATACTATTAAACGAAATCACCGATAATTGAAGAAAAAAATATCAAAACCCAAAATTTTCTATTTAGGAATTTTGGGTCATATTTTAAAAAATTATTTAATCTATGACCTAATAGATGTAGATATGCAGAAAATTGGTGATAACAAGAAGAAAAAGTAGTAGAAAAACAGGGTACTCTACAAGAAGAAGAAGATTTTGAAGAATCCCCGACAAAAAATACAACGTATATCGACTGTCGCCTTATTGACGTCATAACTAAGACGTGGCGCATACTCAAACCATAAGCACTGGTGTCTACTGCTTGCTCACAAGAGAGTCTAAGCCTAAAGCCCAAATCTGCACCAGGGACATTTCCCAGAGGAAATAGAGCTAAATAATTATCTCTCTATTCTCAAGTTCAATTTTGAATATTTTCAGTATTACTGTCACCATCTAGTGCTTACTACGAAACATTATTGTTTCACACAAAGCAGGGGACTTAAAGTTGATGATGGATTTTTGATAAGTGCGAAGATCATAAAATCGTCCCATATCTAGCAGCAGAAACAGACAAATATTCATATATATTTTTCACATTGTATCAAAATATGAGATCAATACCTCTACCTTAAATCCTGCAAGAGAATTAAGAATACATACTATATTAATAGCTACAAGTAATTTATATTGATCATGTGGCCTCTCTAAGTATCTATGCAATATTGAACTCGTCTCAAGTTGCAGAATTTCCACAGTTGTATTCCTTGAACTTGTTATGTTTATGTGTTGATCTTCAAATTCTTATTTGAACAACATAAATTTACTAATGTACTCACAATATCGACATAAATCTTCAGGACTTGAAATATATTGATTGATTATATGTTCATCTGCTTGAACGAATTCATAACCATTCTCAGCTGAATCATATGAATTTATCCCTGTGCCAGGATGCAATATATATTTATCTCTTACAGTACACATGATTGAGACTCAAGAATGTGGCTAAAGGTGGTGTTAATAGCCAATAAGGCTCACAAAGTCACGACAATCGTTTATACAACAGTCCTCAAAGGTTGGTGCTTATAGCTTTAGCATTAAATATCTTATGGAGCTAGCTAAGGCCAGCGTCATCTCCTCAAAGGATGGCGCTTACTAGCGCCAGCGCCATCACCTCTTGCTAGTGCTTCCTAGCGCCATCGTTAGACTTTCCTGGCGATGGCTAAGGCCAGCGCCATCACCTCTTGCTGGCGCATCTTAGTGCCAGGTTAGACTCTGCTGGCGTTGGCTAAGGCCATCATCAACTTCCTTCACTGTTATTGCCAATATTAACCAATCTCGACGCACTAGCCTAGTGCTAGCACTCACTACCACATGGATTTACTTAATTACACGTGTCTCATTATTCTGGAGGTGATGGATAGGGATAATAGCCCTCTTTCGACTCAAACTAGCTTTAGCTAGTACTCTTTGTTCTTGGTGCAATACCAAGTTTTATATCTTATTCATGCGCATATCTCTTAATGTTAGAGTTACCTCCTTGATGCCTTGAGCCACATATATTCCACAAACGACTCTCTCAGCTGAGATTACTCAAAATGGTAATTCATTATCAGTGAATACCCAGATTACTCAAATACCCACGTCTGGTATTACTACAGCTCATCGCTTATAGCTTATCGCTCATATCATATTCATCAGAGCTCAATGCTCAGTTCATGTCTATGACATCATCATCATATCCCAACACTCAAATCATATCAATACAGTCTACTACTAGACTTACTATTTTCACTAGACTTGACACTGATCAGTCTACTTAACCACTAAGTGAACTGAGCAACTTGCCTCATTGGGGTATTGTTCTGGCGATTTACAGCAACATGCAATGTGGAAACATATCCACGACAGAAGGTAATAAGTAGTAGGACAGTTAAGATTAATTGAGAAGATAAGGGAGTAGTAGTCATACAGTCTTCCTAATATAGCGGGCATGACTTCATCACAACCTCCACAATCATCACTTCTCTATCTCTTCACGACTTCCATAACTTACGGGAATTCATGTTCATTAGAAGACTATATATAAATGGCTTCATCTAGTCGAAAAAGGGATCTCTCAACACAGAAACAATCATATTTACAGTCATAACATATCCTTCGCCATAGTTCAACACTACACACTGCAATTTCATCACACGGTGATTTCTTAACCTTTTCTTCTTTCCTCCCCTAAGATCAACCCCTTATCTCCATTTTTGTGACCGAAGCAAGATGTGAACGGTCATTTCTTGGTTTAGGCTCGTATTGTACAATTTTGATCTTTCAAACCTAAAGTAAAGTACTTTCTGCAGTACATTTGTTTTTTACCCTAAAACAATTGGAGACCATAACGGAAGATCAACCTCTCGTTTACAAAATTATTTTCTTCAAAAATAGTTGAGATTAGGTTGGGATCAGAAACTTTCGATTCTGTTTTTGTCAATATCAGTGATACCACTCCGGTTACTTCTTGAAGCTGTCGCAGTCAGAATATGTGAACAAGATTCTGAAGAGGTTTAATATGGAGAGTGTCAAACCAGTGAGCACGCCTTTGGGTAGCCACTTTAAGCTAACCAAATACCAGTCACCTAAGACAGGAGAAGATTAGATTTATATGAAGAAGATTCCTTATGCATCGGCGATTGGGAGTCTTATGTATGCCATGGTTTGCACCAGACCAGATATTGCACATACAGTGGGAGATGTGAGTAGGTACATGAGTAATCCAGGAAAACAACATTGGGAGGCAGTCAAGTGGCTACTTCGGTATTTGAAAGGTACTGTAGATACATCACTTTGCTTCACAGGTTCTAGTATGAAGTTGCAGGGTTATGTTGATGCTGACTTGGCTGGAGATATTGATAGTAGAAAGAGTACTACTGGGTATGTGTATACTTTGGTGGTACTTTTGTGAGCTGGGGTTCTAATTTGCAGAAGATAGTAGCCTTGTCTACTACAGAGTCAGAATATGTTGTTGCTACTGAGGCGAGCAAGGAGATGATATGGTTACAACGAGTCTTGGGTGAATTGGGTATGAAGAAAGGAAATAGAGTTTTGCATAATGATAGTCAGAGTGTTGTTTTCTTAGCAAAGAATCCTGCATACCATTTCAGAACCAAGCACGTGGATATTAAATATCATTTCATTCGATCTTTAATAGAAGATGGTCAGTGGACACTTGAGAAGATTGTCGGAGCAAAAAATCCAGCAGACATGTTAACAAAACCAGTGACCCTTGAGAAAATGAAGTTGTGTGCTGCTTCAGTGGGTCTTCGAGCTTGATGATTGATTAAGAGAGTTGTTGTGGTGATCGGTGTGTTTTGAAGTTTTTCAGAGTGGAATTAGGGCGCGTTGTGATGTGACCAGTCTCCAAGTGGGAGATTGTTATGTTTGTGTGGAGCCTAGTAGTGCACGACCCGGTTTCGCATTAGACCCGATCCGACTGGCATCCCATTGGAAACTATATATAGAGAGTTATCCTATCTAGGGTTTGTATTATCTTATTATTATCATCATCGTTATATTCCTTTATAACCCTTTTAAGATCATAGTGAAAACCGCAGCCGCTCCTTGGACGTAGTCCAATTTGGATGAACCAAATAAATCTTGTGTTTTGGTTTTTCGTTTTCGCATTGTTTTCTTATAACATCGATCCTAACACAGGCAGCGTACGCATTAGCCACTAATAACTAATGCAAACGCTTCCTGTGGTCATTCTTTGATTTATGACTTCTTTGTCTGGTCTTTTATCTTTTATGTAGTTGTGCTCGTGAGACACATGACCCAAGTCGTGCGCGAAAGAGTGTCAATATGTAATGCTTGAGCAACTGGAAAGGTAAGCAGTTTTTTATTATTTAACTAATGTTGAGATTAGTCACGTCGATGAGCGGTTTTCCTAGTAGTTTTTCTGTTTTTATTTCTCCGTTATCTATGTATCAGTATACCATTTCTTCTAAGTTCTTTTTTTGCTGCCGCTGACTTTTACAGAAACCCGGGCTATGTTTGGGCTCAGTGGTCGCCTAAAAGGTACCCCAAGGACACCTTCCTGATCCTAGCTCGTTACACTCTATCGGGTTTCTGCGGAGATCTAACGCTTAAGAATCGGGCCAGTCGAAATCCCAACTTTGAATTATCATGTGATTTAATCTATGCAATTACAACCAAGACATCGAATGTTCAGTATCCAGATGGACCAAAAACTCTCTCTTCTGGCCCATATGTATGCCTTGAGGATTCCCGCAGAAAACCAGCTCTGATCACAAAAGGTCCTGCCTGCTTAAGTGTCACATCTGATGAAGGCCACTACTATGAAGTGCCCAAGAGGGAGGCCGGCCCAAATTCTAACTGTGAAGTGCCAAGTGATTTCATGAAAGCTACTACTCCTTGTAAGGAGGCTACTGAAGGTATGCATTCAGCTCTGCAATTATAGTTAGTCACAATCATTCCCCTTCAAAAGTTTCACCTTGTTCATGAACGTAGTTCTGGACTGCCTTACTCCAGCTAGTCTCTTTTTTTCCCTTCTCATTCATTATATATATCCCGTTTTTTGTGTGCGTGGTACTGTAGCAGGTCAGCTACAAGAAGCTCGGAAATATGAGCTTGCCACCAGCCCAGGTTATTGAGGCTGATAAGTCTTCTGAGGACCGTACATTTAGATAACATTGTGTTTATTTATGAATGACGGTAAAATCATAGAATGATTCTGTGCATGTACACTAATTCTCCAGTCTCTCTTTTTCAAACTGTAACTCCTCTAATACAGTACAATAAAAAAAACAATTAGACAGATGAATCATTTTGAATTAACTGACAGCACATAAGAGAAGGTTGCAGTAAGTTGTGTGCACAAATCAAAGAGCTCAGCAAAATTCCAAATTCAATGAAGAATTATAAGCCCTTTGAGTTGAAAAAATATCAAAATTTTAACCGAAACCATCAACAACAATATACCCCATTCCAGATATCAAACCGAAAAAATTCATAATTCTTTTTTTTTGGGGGGTTTCCTAAATGAGTTTTAAGTGGACGGATCCACTAAAGAAAACCCTCGACGAAAACACATTAATTAGAAAATATCAAAGAAATGAGACCCCTTCATATGAAAGATGACTTATCTAAAAAATAAAATAAAAAAATAGATGATAAGACACAATATCAACTTATCCACACAGTGGTTGATATTAGTGATTTTTTATTTCGTAAGCTAATAAAGTTGTCATGTCAGATTGAATTAACTACTATCTACTATGGTGATTTAAGTTTTGTGTCCAACCGCTAGGCATATTGTGCCTAACCATTAGACGTAAATAGATGAACCTTTAGATTTAAGTTATACAGTTAAATCTGATGGTTTAGGATTTATGCGTCCAATCATTAGACGTAAATAGATGAGATGTTAGATTTTAACTCATCAAATTAAATCTAACGGCTTAGATTTAATGCGCGTAATCATTGGGCTCAAAAAATGATTTTTTCTTGGTAATACCATTGAGCGCACCAGTGTTGATTCAAGTTTACGTTCAAGCATTTGTTTGAACACTACTTTGAATCAAGCAAATAGACAATTATTTTCTCATCTTGAATCTTGAATTAAAACACCATAGTGGTTAGCTTAATTGGATACATGATAAATTATTCCACCTATCTTCATTGGCAGTCCAAAGAATTATATATTAATATCCTTCTGCTTAGGCTAAGTCTTATGGAGTAAAAGTGTGAGAATGATAAGACGTAAAAGCATGGTTAAAAATGTGATTTCCTTTCTCTTTCCTCGAAAGCAGGAAGGTATTAGGGAACCAAAACTTAGGTCCCAAAAAAATTGAAAAGTGAGATATAATATACTGCTTATTTTTTTCCAATTTAATATAATTAAAATCTAATAAGTGGGCTCATTTTTTGTATTTAATATAATTAAATCCTCTAATACGAGGAATGATATCCCGTTTTTTCTCGTTTAGGTTAATTTTCCCTCTCCATCATAATAATAGGCATTTTCTCAAGCTAGAGTGTCAGCGCTATTCAATTGGGGGTTCTTTCCTCCATAAGACTTAGTGTTAGGCTATTTTTTATGGAGAAAAGTAGTAGAATGATGTTGACACAAAACCGTGGTAAAAATGTGGATAAAGATTTTGTTTCCTTTCTCTCTCCTCGAAAGCGAGGGGGTCAAAAATCAGGCGAGGATTGAAGTCTCTTCAGAAAAAGTTAGAAAACAAGGTTTTGAATCTCACTTTCTGGAATGGAGTGAGGATTTGAGTCTCGCTTTTGGTAAGCGAGGGTTGAAGTTTCGCCCCCCCTAATATATTTGCTTAACCTTTTTTAAGTTACGTCCCGATTACATCGATTCCATTTACTTATTCATTTAAGTATAATTGTCACACCTCGCTTACACTAGAGCGTTGCTCTTTGTTAAGATTTAGACTTGTCGTTTGAATTTATCTTCAACTTGTATTTTCAAATATTGTAGTTTTTTGTTGATTATAGAAGATAGTACACGGTTATCATTAAAGTTTTGGATAATTATATTGATTAATTGTAACTCACTTTTGTAGAAACTACAGTTACACTTAGCATGTGCAAAGAGCCTTTAAACCAGGTGACCCTGGTGGACGAGTTAAGTCTCCCGAGGATCTAAAGATGATCTACCCACAAAATTTAGTATAAAAATATGGCAATTTATATGAATCCTCGTCTCCATCTTGGGTAGTTTAAAATTGCACCCAGAATCATGATTAAAAAGGCATGATTTGATTATTTATTATCTTTTCCTGTTTTACGGGTAGTTCCCACAGAAAATACCTAAATTGGGAAAATGCTTGCATCCTGTTGTTAGGCGTTCAGTATGATAATAGTGTATTCGTTGTTGAGAAGAAAAAAAATGTAGCAACTACCAATAACTGACACCTTAAAATTTCTAGAGTGTGAAGGAACTTGAACACCAGGTAACTATAGACTTGGGTTCAAGAGCTAAGAGCTGAGAACGAGGTCAAATTTATCAGGTAATGAACCCGGAATTTATGATTTACACAAATAAAGAAGTCAACTCCAAGTCCAAGTAAAACTAGGCGGGAACGAAAAATGTAACCTCATGTGTCCCAGTCGTCACGTGAACACGACTGGTCCCCATTAATCACGTATTTGGCGTGTGAATCCCCTAAATTCACACTTGTATAAATAGCCATCAAGATTCTAAAGAGAACGCGACATAATAAGAATTTAGACATTCTGGATTGATTCTCTCTCTAATATTTTTTTTTGCAATTTATTATTCTTCATAGTGACTTCTATGTTCATCAGTAAACCCAATTAGATTGCAAACAAATTATAATCAAATTAGATTAATGCTTAGGTCGAGTGAATTAACTTGAAGAATCAAACTCGAGAATTGTGAAGGCATGTAGAAAAATTTGAGTATACTGACAAAATTTGGCTTAATAATGATGTAGTTGCACAAAATCCTACGACCCATTACTTGTTGATCTAACCACACAAATATGATGCTATATAAAGAACTTTAAAGCTATACATGTAAAGAGTGCAAGAACAAGCTAAATAAAAGTGGTACGTTTGTTAAATAAACCTACATCCACGAGAATGATAATAATGGTTATGAGATACATGAGATGATTTCTTTTGCTATCTGGTTACAAATATTGATGTGAATTTCTACTCTCAAGTATTATCTAACACAAATATTATATATGGGTATTTTTCTCTCTTTTCTATCTTGTCTCGAACATGGACATATGGTCTCCTTTTATAGCGCAGATATGTTCTCCGATGTCACAGTATCGAGTAACACTTTCCCTAATGATCTCGGGCTCGATCCCGATCATACTGCTCTGTCAACCCATCTAACTTATCCCTTCTTGACCCGCCCCCTAGATACTTGGTCGTTTCCTAGTTGACTACTCTTCCTCTTCATTAAATGCTCTCAGCGCTATTTTTAATCGACATTGCTCATTTGCATCTTACTTTCTTCGTTTCTCAACTTCTTTATCTCGGCAGACTTATAGAATTCATCACGCATATGGGTGGAGTGATTCCGTGTTCTCACATCCATACTTTATTACCCTGCATATGTCTCAAATGTCTGATGTGTTTTAGAAATAGTGGTAAAATATTTGATACTCAGACTTGTGAAGATTTGATTTTTAAACCTAATTTTTAATGCTAAAAATAAAGAAGATTAAATTAAGATTGAATTAAGATTATGGAAAGAACTGAGACAAGGATTCCACTATTAGCCAATTTTTTAAGTGATTTAGTATTAATAATTATCTTGCAACTCATACATTCAATTGATTATAAATATTGCCAAAGTTAAATTTTCAAAATAATAGTTGTAAATCAAAAGTATGAGATAACAATAGCCTTAAACTAAGCATGACCCATCAAAAGAAAACACAATTAATTGATAAAAATCATTATTTCAAATTTAATTCAAAGCAAATAATCATAAAAGAATTGCAAAAATTAATTAGATAAAAATATACCATTTTATTATTGGAAAATTGGCTTCCTCCGTTGCTTCAGCAATGAGGTCTAGCTCCTCATTTTGTAAACACTCTCAAAATATGCATTCATGGCTCAAAAATTGTTTACAAAGATGAAAAAAGTAAAAATTATGTAAAATAAGGATTTTGCAACGGTGTAATGGCGTTGCAGAAAACCGTTTTCACTGTTACATAAGAGAAAGTGCTTCCGCGAAGATAAAAGTTGTTGTTCTGAAGATATATGTTACAAATGGTTGAAGGAACCGTCTCAACTGAAGATAAATGTAGCAAAGGCGAAGATATCCGTTGTTGTTAAGTTGAAGAAATCGTTGTCGTATCCTTGTTCTTCAAGTTCAGCAGTAGCAGTATTTTTCTTCCTGTTTTTTCAATTGAAGCTCCCCTCCTTTTTACTCGATATCTTTGCTTTATATATGCTCAACTAACCCTAACAACCAATCCTAATCGATAAGGACTAAAAATAACCATCCCAAACCAACTCAGATTCGTTCTTTATCCAAATCAGGGAAGAACTCCCTTTTATGGTTGTGATACGACTTTGCAGACATGTTTTATAGATTTAAACACTTACGTAAACGTGTTTTGATGGTATTGTGATAGAGGTAAGAAAATTTCGTTCAAGACTTGTGAAAATTTGGATTTAAACATAGTTTCTAAGACTAAAAATAACAAAACTTAAATAAAATTGATAACAAGATTGAGAAAAAATTGAGGCTAAGATTCTACTATTTCCCAATTTTAAAGTGATTTAATTAAATAATTATAATATGTAATTCTTACATTTAATTTGATTCTAAAATATTCCAACAAGTAGATTTTCAAAATAACAATTGTATAACAAAAGCATGGACCATCAAAAACCTAGGTCAAGCATGAAACATCAAACGAAATCACAATTGTTTAATAAAAATCATTAAATCAATTTTTAACTACGCCAAATAATCATAAAAGAATTGCATAAATTAATTAATTAAATATTACCACATAATTTTTGGAAAAAATAGCTTCCTCCGTCGCCTCAGAGATGGGGTTTAGCTCCTCATATTAATCACTTGCTCAAAACTATGGTTCATGGATTAAAATGTTTAAAAATGATGAAAAAGGAGAAAAACAAAGATAACAATGAGTTTGCAATGTTTATAAGCGTTACGGACTCACTGTTGCAGAGAAGGGATGAAGATAAACATTGCAGATGCTAAGATATCCGTTGCTAATGGGTTGAAGAAACCGTTGCAGCTGAAGATACATGTTGCATATACGAGAAGAAGTGGGTGCCTTAAACCAGCTGGTGGGTGCATTTTGTGATTGGGGTGCCCTTATCCAAATGATGGGTGTCTTTAGTAATTTTATGGGTGCCTATAACACTTTTTCAAGCCAATTTTTCTAGAAATATTTATTTCCCAAAAACGCCTACACATACATAAAAACACCATATTAATACAAAATTGAGCATTAACAAAATATAGAATTGAGATAAATAGACACACGAATGTGTCTATCATGTTTTGATTAGTTTTAGTAGTTTCTTCCCTTTGAGAAGTCAAAAACACGTTTTAAATCCCCTAAAATTCGGTCCCCAATCCACATAATTTCTTCACGCGATAACCATCACGTTTCTTGTCATTTCCGAGTTTGAACTAAAAAAGGAGGTGACCCTAATCCAAAAATCGGGTGCCTTCATCACTGGGGGTGCCCTTATCCAAAGTTGGGGTGCCTTTAACACTTTTAAAGCCAATTTTTTAACAAACTCTTATTTCCCAAAAATACCTACAAACACATAAAATAATCCAATAAGTACAAATCGAGCATTAGTAATAACAGAGAATTGAGAACAATTTAAACACAAAATTGTGTCTATCAATGTCCTCCACGTGTATATTAGATATTTATCTCTTACAAATGCAGCTTATTAATTGGCAACCTAGCTCAAATGCTATGTTGGAAACATAATTATGCTGAGAGCGTTGATAAGCACGTAGCTAGGACATAATTATACATACATTTATAATAGTTAGGACTCTTTATTTTGCTAATATTATTGTTTTAAATATTTTTTAGGAATTACGAGTAAATCCGATCACATGAGTGATAAACAGCTAAAGTAGAAGTCAAATAGTCATTTCGACTCACGACGCCTAAGAGGGTGAGAGTTAGTTACCGGCGGTCACACTAAATTTTTATTCTGCCTAGTTCCCCACTACTTGAGCCATTTCACGGGCAAAACCTAATATTGATTTCTCTCATTTGCTAACGTGAGGAGTTAAAAGAGATAGTGGACGTGGCCTCTCTCTCTACAGTTTGTTAGTGGTGGTATATCAGAGCATATTCCATTCTTTGTCGATGAAAGGAAACTTTCATATCTTATCAATCAGATGAAATTTTAGGGTTTGTGAGCGAGAATGAATAAGGGAACTCAGTTCTTAACCGAGAGTTTGAGATCCAGACTTGATGAATAGATGCAGATGGGAGAGTGTTCGAGTAGTGAGAGTTGCTAGAAAAGAAAAACATGGATTTGAGTGAACGAATGGAGTTGTTCGTTGCTTCCACTCTCTTTTTATCTCTTGGATGATATTTTTGTAATAACATGAAGTGTGTGTGTGTGTGTGCTGGTGAGTTTTTGTGAAATGTGAGTGTGTTGTGCACACGAGTGTGAGAGTCGAGAAAGTAAAGAAAGTTGAGTATATATACTCAGTAGTGTCCTGTAACGAAAACTAGTCTTTTCTCCAATCAAATATTTGATTCAAATCGTCTCAGTAGAAATGTAATCATTCATAGAATGCTAGCATGGTATCCGACTCAGAAATATTCAATTTCTGAGGGTATCGATCCATTTTGTTCAGATGTTCTTCAACATTAATCCATCTTCAAAACTCAAATGTTCTTCGATTATTTCTTCTGCTACTACTGTAAATCAAGAATCAACTTCAACGATGTAATTTGTCTGAGTTAACTCTCTTAAAAGATGAATTATCACTGATTTTAGGTTTTTTTATGCAATTTTTGCAACAATAGGTTTGATTCGTGTTGATTGATAAAGGATTATTGAAGATTAATGAAGTTTTCTGAAGTGAAGATTTGTTACTTGAATTGTTGAGGAGTTGGATTTGATCCCTATGCTTTACTGCATCGTCTTCAAATAGGATTAAGCATGTACTTTGGATCTAAAATTTAGTTTTAGAACTTTATCTCTTGGTTGTTTTGGATTTTCAGTTTGAGTGATTGGATCTAGAATTTCTTTACCTCAACAGCTAAAATTTGAATCTCTGCTGGTTATCTCCATCTTAATCTTTAGATTTGATCTCATGTGTTCAATTTCTATGTCACTACTTCAACAAGATCCATCTTCAACCGAACATTTTCATCATAATTAGCTTGTTTTTACATCTAATTTCTTAATCAAGATCTGATGTTCTTGTTTCCTGATGCCGAAAGGGTATGAGCATGTTCTAGTCCGCTACACCAAGGCCTAGTTCTATCTCTCATTGTCTCCCTGCCTTGGTATGCTTTCTCACTGGTCCTCCAACTGAACATTATGCACCAACTGGCTTGTTCTGTATCACTTGTGTCTCTTATTGGGTTACACATTTCTGCAGTCCTGTTATAACTACTGCTGTTTTTTCTTATGCCACTGGGATATTCAACAACTACCAATATACTTCATCTTACTTTGGGAGATTAATGTGGTTCTTCAGAATTATTTTTTTTTCCATTCTTCTAATATTGTTGATGCTTGTTCTCCAGAATTGCTACTTATACTTCCAATACCATACTGCTACAGCATCAACTACTTTGAATATATTACCAGTAACTTCTATTTGGTTGGTTGATTATTTTGCTTTGGTATGTGCTACTTCTTTTCTACATCTTCTTATTGATATTGGTTGGTGATTCAATGCTGCAACAAATACTACATTTACTATGCCACTATCTGAGGAGCATTTTGTTCTATGTATAACATGAAGTGTGTGTGTGCTGGTGAGTTTGCGTTGAGCAATCTCAAGTTATTTTTTACAGCCTACTTGAGATTGAGGGAGGGTAATAACATGAAGTGTGTGTGTACTGGTGAGTTTGTGTGAAATATGAGTGTGTTATGCATACGAGTGTGAGAGTCGAGAGAGTAAAGAGATTTGAGTATGTATATTCACTAGTATCCTGTAATCAAAACTAATATTTTCTTTAATCAAATATTTGATTCAAATCGTCTCAGTAGAAATATAAGCATTCATAGAATGTTAGCAGTTTGGAAGGTTGGGTTCGCAGTCGATTTGATTTTATAACATCAGAACACCAACTAAATTTGGGGATTTCAATTTATGATGTTTGCTGTTGTTGCCATGGATTTGATGGGTTGTTAAGGAATTAGAGCTTTATTCAGAAGCTGAAAATGATAAGGAGCAATGGATTTAACTGTTTTTGGTGATAAGCTGAATCTGAGATGGTGCCGAGATTTAAGAAGGAAGAGGAATGAATTGTTGCTTCCATGATGGTGTTTGTTATGACTATGAATAAAACAGGATCAGGGAAAGAATGGAGGCAATTATTGGTGATTGTCTAGTGTGTTGATTGAATGCTTGAAATGTTGAAACCATGTTGAAGGGAAGGAGTGAATGGTTGTTATAACACCATCAAGACATACCCAATTACTACAAGATATTTTCACATGAGTTGCTCGATGAAATTCCTGAAAGAATGGTCGGACAGAATATAGGCATAGTTGACCGGAATTGAGAAGGAGTTGACTCGGTCAATCCAGTTAATCGGATCAAGAGTTAGACTTTCTTTTGAATATGGACTCCCAATTGGATGTTTGGTCTTGTGACTTATTCCTAGCTCTAATGAGTTGAACCCCTATATATAACTATTGTTAGACGTAATTTGAGAGACTATATAGACCGATCAGAGACACCTTGGACGCTGGTGTTGAGTTCTGGAGACGGAGTGAACAATAAAATAAGGGTTTAGTTGTTTTAATTTATTAATTCAATTAAATTAGTTTATTAAATTCTTTATCAACTTTAATGGCTTTTAAGAAAGCCATGTCTAGCTAAATCTTTTTGTTAAGGTGAAAGGATGAACTTGTAGAATCGAATTTGCTTGTGTTTCGAAACTAGAGTTTTTAATTACTAAAACTTAATGTCAATGTTTTGTCTCGCTTTCAATGTTTTACTTTCTCAATAATTTTTCATGTTTTATGTCATGCATAGTTCATTGTTTGATTAGTAGAAGAACTTGTTGACCCTTTCGTGATAATTGTTTTATAAATATTCTTTGACTATTTATGCCGCGTATACTTAGTACTTCGAAATTCTACCTTAGGTTGAGAACAAACTATTTTTTTTGATAAATTTTATTAACGATTCTTAAACGAAATATCTTCCGTGTACGAGTAGCAAGATTTGCTACTTTGCATGAGTAAAATCGATACCCTTTGTGACGAACGCAAGTAAACCCTAATCTACAACAGATTCCCGAAACCTTAACACTCTCACATCCTTGATTACAATCTTTACTAAATTGCTTTTATTCCTTCATTAGCTTAATTCTTTATCAAAAATATCTAAAAAATATCTTTTGAAACGTCTTTGACTCGGAAGTTACTCATATTATTAGTTAGTAAAAGTGATTCACACTCGTCGTGGGAACGAACTGTATCTTTTATTATTTACATCTTTCAACACTGTGTGCTTACGGTAAAACAAAGTCGGTTTTCCGACGCACCAAGTTTTTGGCACCACTGACGGGGAGTGGTTGAAAATTACTTTCTAGTTGCTAATTTGACTTTCTAGTCGTAGTTATTGCTTTGTTTTTAGTTTTCTCTTAGATTTTTCTTAGTATGTTTTGCTGATTTTTTTTTAATTCTTATAGGTAATTTTCTTAATTGATTTGGACTGCGGTATTGAAACCATTTACTGGTGAAAAGTAAGTAAGTAATTAATTTACCCGCAAAGCTTTTGCAAGGCGAGAGAGGTAAGTACGAATTGACTTTTTGCTTGTGTTTAGCATATGCATAATATACCGGTTGGTTGGGAAAAATATTATCGGCTTGTTAGAGTTATTCCATTATTTATGGCTGGAAAAGATGATGAGGGTGTATAACCTCTAGTTAAAAGTTTGAGAGACTACATGTATCCAACTAGAGTCTCTCAACCTTCATGCATTGTTTTTCCCACCACCAAAACCCACTTTGAAATTAAGACCAATACCATCCAGGATTTACCAAACTTCTATGGCAGAGAAAATATAGACCCTTACTACCATATTAATGACTTTGAGGAACTATGTGGTACCGTGAAAATTAAAGATTTGACCGATGAGTATCTGAAATTGAGATTGTTTCAATTCTCTTTGAAAGATAAGGCAAAATCGTGGTTTGATGCATTACCATCTTCTTCCATTTAAACTTGGGATGCGATGACTAAGTTATTTTTGCATAAATTTTTCCTAGGCATAGAACCACAGCCTTACGTCAAAGTCTCAATAGTTTCTCGCAGCAAGATGGAGATTCTCTCCATGATTATTAGAAAGGTTCCATGAACTTTTGTTGTAATAGCCACACCATGGATTTGATACCTTGGGACTTTTATGATTCTCTATGAAGGGTTAGATTACAAAACTATGATTATGGTATAATCACTTTGTGGTGGTAATTCTGCTGATAAAACTGTTGATGAGGGTTATAAATCTTTGCATGATGTAGATGATAAAAACTAAGAATGGGAGGCTAAGAAACCCATAAGATCAATTTCTAGTAGAAAGGGGGCGCACAAAGTTGATATCCAATTCGACTCTGACGCTAAAATAACTTCTTTGACAAGAAGACTTGAATCGTTAGAACATAGTATTAAATCTAAACCTTTTGTTGAGTCTGTAGACCATGCCATTCATGACGATGATGGAGAAAAAGTACATGCTCTCTATCAAGACAATCGCCGTAGATTTGACCCTTATTCCAATACATACAACCCAGGGTGGGCTAGACAGCCTAAATTTTCCTAGTCTAGAGGTCAGTATGAAGATCAACATAATAATGCTAGTGGTTTCACGCAGAAATCCTATTGATTCTTCTAACCAAAGAGTACCTAGTATGGAAGAAATATTCAATTTGTTTATGCAGACCACCAAAAATCAACTAGCCAACATAGAACAAACTACTACAAGGTCTATAGCAAGCTTAGAAGAACAAATAGTACATTTTGTTGGACAAATAGGTGAGAGGGACAAGGGACAGTTCCCAATTCAAACACAACCTAACCCAAAGGGTTCTTTTGAGGTAAGCACATCTGGTACTAAGCCCTCTGATCATGTACAAGTCGTTACTACCTTGAGAAGCGGCCGGGTCATTGATAACCATGTTAGTGATCCTAAAGAGAAAAAGCTGGATAAGAACCCTCCTTCTATTACGCAGGTTACACCTTCAACATAAAAAGAAACCAATGAAACTGAAAAAGGTGAATCTGAAGATACTTATGTTCTTCGCGCTTTATTCCCCTAAAGGTTACTACCCCGTAAGAAAGGAACCATCCCTAATGACATCTTAGAAGTTTTCAAACAAGTTAAGATTAATATTCCCATCTTAGATGCCATTAAGCAGATTCATATGGATGCTATGTTCCTAAAGATATGTACATTGTGAATCGAAAATTGAATGTTCATTAGAGAGCTTTTCTTGCTGAACAAGTGAGCTTTATCATTACTCAGAAAACACCACCTAAATACAGAGATCCTGGTTGTCCTACTATTGTTTGCACTATAGGAGAACAAAAGATTGAACATGCTTTGTTAGATTTGGGGCCAGTGTGAATCTTTTTCCATATTTTGTGTATGAGCAATTAGGACTTGGTTAGTTGAAATCCACTAGTTTTACACTCCAATTGGCTGATAGGTCCACTAAAATTCTTATAGGAGTGGTAGAAGATGTTCTTGTACAGGTTGATAGTTTTGTTTATCCTGTGGACTTTGTAATTCTTGATACACACCATGTGACAGAACCTAATGGTCAGATTCCTATTATTTTAGGACGACCGTTTTTAGCAACCGCTAATGCAATCATAAATTGTAGGAATGGTATTATAGAACTTACTTTTGGTAGTTGGAAAATGGAAGTGATTTTTTTTCATGTTTCACGTTTCCCTCCTGATCTTGATAACCATGAAACTGTTTTCATGATTGATGAAATAGTTCATGATACTTTCTTGTAAAACCATATAGATGATGCGTTAGAGGCTTGTTTAGCTTACTTTGGGCATGATTTTGATGATGAAAGTGTTACTTGTGAAGTCAACGCGTTGTTAGACTCTACACCGTTGTTAGACACTACTAAATGGAAGCCCAAAATTGAACCTCTTGTTCTGCCCGAGTCTCGACTTGTTCCATATGTCGATAAAGCTCCAACCTTGACCCTTAAACCATTTCATGACACTCTGAACTATGTTTACTTAGGCCCTGCAGATACTTTACATGTTATAATTGCTTCGAATCTTACATTTGAACGGGAAGCCGGGTTGGTGGATGTTCTTAGAGAACATAAGATGGATGTAGGTTGGTCTATTTTAGATTTCAAAAGTATTAGTCTTAGTGATTGTTGCACCATATTTACTTAGAAGATAATGCTAAAACATCTATAGAAATTCAACATAGACTAAATCTTAACATGAAATAGGTTGTGAGGGAGGAAGTTCTGAAACTATTAGATGCGGGTATCATATACCTGATATCCGATGGTACTTGGGTAAGCCTCGTTCAAGTTGTACCCAAGAAATCAGAAATCATTAGAATGAAAGTAATGAATTGATTCCTACCCGAAAGACCACCTGGTGGCGAGTATGTATTGATTATAAGAAGTTGAACAAGTTCATGAGGAAAGATCATTTTCCTCTTTTATTCATTGACCAGATGCTTGAGAGGTTATCCGGACATAGGTACTAATTGTTTCTTGGATGGTTATTCCGGTTATAACCAAATCCCTATTTCCCATGAAGACCAAGAGAAAACCACTTTTACTTGTACCTTTTGTATATTTGTATATAGGCGTATGCCTTTTGGGTTGTGTAATGCACCTGCTATTTTTCAGCGTTGTATGTTGAGCATATTTCAGACATGGTAGAGAGTTTTTATGGATGATTTTTCTGTTTTCGGATCATCTTTTGATGAATGTCTTCATCATCTTACTCTTGTCTTCGTGAGATGCAAGGAGAAGAATCTTGTGTTTAATTGGGAAAAATTTAACTTTATAGTTCATTCAGGAATTGTTCTAGGTCACATTGTTTCTTCCAAGGGAATAAAAGTAGACAAAGCTAAAGTTGATTTTATTTCTAAATTGAAACCTCCATGTACGGTTACGGAAGTTAGATCATTCTTAGGTCATGCAGGGTTTTATTGTCGTTTTATTAAATATTTTAGTATGATCTCACGTTTTTTTTGCAACCTTCTTGGTAAGGATGTTACTTTTTTCTTTGATGAAACTTGTATTGTAGCTTTTGAGAAGCTGAAATTGTTGTTAACTTATGCCCCTATTATACAACCGCACGATTGGAGTCTTCCATTTGAGATTCTGTGTGATGCCTCTAATTATGCAGTTGGAGCTGTTTTAGGACAACATAAGAATAAAGCACGACATGTAATTTACTATACTAGTAAGACCTTGAATGATGCACAATATAATTACTCCATAACTGAAAAAGAACTTTTGTCGATTGTGTTTTCCTTAGAAAAATTCAGACCTTACCTCTTAGGGTCTAAGATTATCATATTTCTCTGATCATGTTGCATTGTAATACCTTCTATCTAAGAAGGATGCTAAACCTAGGTTGATTAGATGGATATTAATGCTACAGGAATTTGATTTAGATATTCGGGACAAGAAGGGTTCCGAAAACTTAGTAGCAGATCACCTTTCTAGGATCATTTTAGAGTCTTCTGATGATGTCTTACCTATGCATGAAACATTCTCTGATGAACAATTGTCTTCTATTTCTCACTTTCCTTGGTATGCTGATATTATTAATTATCTTGTTATTGGTCAAATACCTGAATAATGGTCGAAACAAGATAAAATTAAATTTGTAGCTGACGTTAAGAATTTCTTTTGGGATGATCCATATATGTTTAAGCATTATCCTGATTAGATTATTCGCGGATGTTTTCCTAACGATGAAGTTATCATTGTTATCACTTTTTGACATTCTTATGCTTGTGGTGGCTATTTTAGTGCTAATAAAACTGTTGTCGAAATTCTATTATGTGGATTTTATTGGCCTACTTTGTTTTATGATTGTCACCTATTTTGCAAGAGTTATAACAGGTGCAAAAATTTGGGAAGGATTACTCGGCGGAATATGATGTCGTTAAGCTCTATATTGATAGTAGAGATATTTGACGGATTTGGAATAGCCTTCATGGGACCTTTTCCCACTTTGTACGATAATGTTTACATCTTATTAGCGGTTGATTATGTATCTAAATGAGTAGAATCCATACCTACCAAGATAAATGATCGCCATATTGTGATCAAGTTCATTAGAGAATACATATTTTCTCTATTTGGTACCCCTGGAGCCATTATTAGTGATGGAGGATCATATTTTTGCAATAGATCTTTTAAGACACTTTTAATTAAGTACTCTACTACACATAAAGTCTCTACAACATATCATCCCCAAACTTGTGGTCAATTCGAAGTTTCTAACCAACAAATTAAGCAGATATTAGAGAAAACAATGAATCCTAATCGTAAAGATAGGTCTACACGGTAATTGGATGCACTTTGGGCATACCGAACTGCTTATAAGACACCCATTGGTATGTACCCTTTTAGACTTGTGTATGGGAAGTCCTGCCATTTACCCGTTGAGTTAGAACATAAATCCTATTGGGCAATTAAGACTTTTAATGTTGATTTGTCTACAACTAGGAATCAACATAAGCTTCTGTTGATGTTAAGTTTAGACAAGAGTGAAAATTTTAATATTGTTTTTTCCTAGATGCAAAAACACGAAATATGCATAATTTTTTGACATAGCATCAGAATTATGAATACTACCCACATCCCACATTCTGCATGAAAATCGAGAAAGGATATTCAGCTCCTGGCTAAATTAGCTCTGTAGCTCTTTTGCATATATATACGCCATAGAAAATTTAGAGTTATACTCAATTAAATCCTCGTTATTTCATGTGCATCCATGTGAATTGTTTGTATAAAACATAATATACTAATTATACAAAATTACGAACATTCATAATAAAGGTTATGTCATATCTGAATGAAAACGCTAATTAGATGCATACTATCTAATTGCAGAGTTGCATCAAGCATTGTCTCAAGTTGTAAACTTCCATAGTTGAATCTCTTGAAAATGTTCTGTATGCACTGCAAAAAAAGTTAAGCATAAATGCTAACAATTAAATCTCACAAGATTGAGAAACCCTAAACATGCAATAATTATGGGTCGCAGCATTAATGAATACCAAATATAGTGGAGCATAGGAAATAACCATGATACTATCAGGTTCCAACTAGCAAGTCCTAGCCACATTCTCAACACAAATAAGTAGCATAACTTGTGCCAAAAAGCCAAGAAAAAGCCAACATACTCAGTGCCAAACAGGCTATAGCGGTGCTAGGGATAGCACCACCGCGCCAATGCTAGCGCTAGCTTCCCCTCTTCCTACTTTCAATCATTTTTACCCTTGGTTGTGCTAGCATCATCCTCACAAGCTCAATAATAGCTCTATCTTACTTACATGCTTTGAGTCCATGACTCCACCAATTCCTATGAGAAATCAAATTGTATTACATTGGTGGATTATTCATGGGGTTTGGTTCTGGTGGTTACAGCAACATGTGGCGTAGCAACACTCCATGATAAGGAAATTACAAAATGGTGGTAAGGTTGAAGCAATTAATGGAGTAATGGTTTCTCAAAGACTCCAAGGCGGTTATACCATTATTCCCACAACTTTCACTTCTCCATCTCTTCACTACCTCCACTACTTTATAAGGAAACTTGTGTATTTCCAACTATTATAAATAGCATACTTAGCCCATTTCAGAAATACAACAAGCTTATCATTCTATCAATCTCTTTTATTTTCTCAATATTTCAACATCTCTACACACAAATTCCTTTAACTTTCTTCGCTTCCCTCCCCTAAGATCAACCCATTTTTTCTCCTTGTGACTAAAGCAGGGTGGAATGGATACTATCATGGTTTAGGTTTGCCCTGTACAATTTTGATTTCCGAATCTAAATAAAGTACTTCTACAGTACATTGTTTTCCCTAGAATCAATTTTTAGGTACTAAAATTTAGCGACCGTGGTGGGAGATCAATCTCTCGGTCACGAATCCAATTTTTCAACTATCTGAAAATCATTTCTTCAATTACCCAAAAATGGTTGATCTTAGGTCAAGTTCAGCAACCAATCCCAATCAGGTTCAAAAAACACTACTAACCCCGGCAACACCAATGGTGGAACTCCAGAAATTATTACTCAAAATAATATCACTGAAAATACCAACATTCCCCTTCATACCACTAAAGGTGCCAAAAATAAAGAGCAGGCCCCACCAACCACGGCAGGAAACCTTGGCTGAAACTCAAGTAGCCATGGCTACTACCCAAAGGGAAGTTCTTACCTTTATTAAGACTTTAACAAAGAAGTTGTCACCGGAGCAGCGTCATCGTCAAATGGAGAAAGCTAAGAACACAACTTCCGTCGGCGCCAACACGTCAAGATCTAACGCCCAAGCAGATGATGAATTACAGGTCATCACTGACCGTGAACCAGAGAGAAGTCAACAACAACAAAACTTTGTCATTCGTGAAGACCTGGAAAGGCTCCTGTGAAATTGTGGAAAAGAAGATTCATCTTCATTCCATCAACATCAACCCCCTTACTCAACTGAAATTCAGAGGATTGTTTTTCCAAACAGATGTTCGTCTCCTCCATTCTCATTGTACGATGGCACCGGGAACGCTCAAGAACATGTTTCTTAATTCTTGGACTCGTTAGAAGTGCATGAATATAACCAAGTGTTGCGGCTCAAGGAATTCTCCAAATCTCTTACTGGGAGAGCTTATACCTGGTACAACAACCTTACCCCCCAACATCATCTCTAGTTGGTCTCAGATGGCCAATGCTTCTTACAAAAAGTATTTATTTGTCGATGAGAAAATTACTCTTTTGGACCAGGGAAGAATGTTTCAGATGAACAACAAGCACCCCCAACGAATACGTAAAGAGGTTCATAACACAAGCTCTCGACTTCCATAATCAGAACGTAACTGAGCAACAATTGGTAGAGT
Source organism: Papaver californicum (assembly GCA_023531435.1). NCBI lineage: Eukaryota > Viridiplantae > Streptophyta > Magnoliopsida > Ranunculales > Papaveraceae > Papaver > Papaver californicum. The sequence goes on from JAJJMC010022854.1 coordinate 1,928,824, forward strand.
TTTTCATTGACGGTATGATTCTTGTTTCTTATTAGAAAATTTATGATTTTAAACCTTCTCTTAGCTACATGAGGCCGCCAAAAGATCAGCAAAAATTGCTCCAGCCTTGTTGGAAAGAACGAGGCCCACCAGAGAAGAAAACCATGGAGACACCCGTGGAAGTAGACACAAACAACATTCTACCCAACACTCCATAGGTGTTGTTACTGAGTAAGGGGCAAGAGAAAGACAGTTTCTCAATCAACGTTGCAGACTAAGCGCGCCATATTGACTCCAGCAACAGGTCCAGCATCAACTCAAATACAAGGCTCAGCCGAGACTCCGCGTCATTCAAGATAAACCAAGATGGATCTGACAATCCCAGATTTCCCCTTTCCAATGGAGGAGGTCCTCGAATTACTGGAATTATGGGTATAAATGGGGCTATCAAGCTACGACCTGTTCGACATCCACCCACCGAAGAAGATATGTCAAATCCAAAATACTGTCAATTCCACAGATTTTTCAACCATCCTACCAACGAATGCAATAGTTTAAGGTGTATCTTTAGAGAAAAGATCGACTCAAGAGAGCTATGTATGGGGATTGAAATCATCGATAAAGATCCCCTCCCAGTAAGGAGATTCACTCTCTCTGGGGACTCAGTCAACAAAACTTTCCAATCCATGATAAAGCGCATATGTGAACTTCTTTACTTGTCAAAGGCGCAAAGAAAAGATATTTTTACATCCCTCAATCGTGTTGTGTTGATTAAGCGTCTACTCTCCTCTTAAAGTGATTCTGTGTATCCCAAGTCTGCTTCAGACGTGGTCATCCAACACAATGAGAATCCTAGATGGGGAATTCTCATTATTGCTTGCCTCAAGGAGACCAAGTTCGAGAAAACACTAATTAATGAAGGCACCGACGTCAATATTATCACTATCAAGACTCTGACAGCTGCGGGGATTTTCAGGCACGAAGTTACGCACTCACCAACTATAATCAAGAATTATGAAGGAAAGTCCGGGAGTGCTTACGGCTACATCACTCTTAAGGTGAAAAAAGGTGACACCCGAACACATGCCAGGTTTCACATTGTCAAATAGGATCCAAGTTATTACATGATTTTGGTACGCCCATGGTTCCATAACAACAATATGGAAGTGGGTATATCTCCTTTACCGGCGCCAACACCTCCAAGATTCTCAAACAAGCCGGCAAATCCCGAAGATTCCCTATCAGATGAGTTTCGTCACACTATGAATCTGGATGTGAAGCAATTTCCAGAAGAGGACATGGCATCATATGTTCGAAGGTTTCACAAACAAGTAAATCACATCCAACCAATTTTTTTACAACCAGCAATCCCACGTCTTATCGAAGCTTGGGGACTTGACACGGATATCAACCCTACTTTGACTCGGCGATGTTAATAGGAAGCTGATCATTTTTCAAAATTTTATAAAATAGGTATGGATTGTATCTACTAGAGATAATAAAATTAGTAACCCGGTTATTCAGAAGACATGTCATGAAATTGAGGGGCCTGAACCCAATGTCTTCCACATCGGAGATATGGTGAAGAAGATAACAACCTCTACTGAAAAAGAGCCGTATCTCATTACTGAAACATTAATCGGAGGTTACTACAAGCTTGTCAATACAGACAAGTCAGAAGGGGTGGTCATACATGGCAAGTGGCTGACAGCTCACAACGCTTAAAGAATTTTACAACTATCTCGCTTTATTTCCCCGTCTTATGCAATATTTGCAATTCCTCCAAAATGTTTACAATATCTTGCATTCATACTTAGGATTTCAATTCATTAAATTAAGCAAAATATTATTTTTTTCAAAAAAATATAACCTTGCAAATTATTCAAAAATCTCTACATACTCAAAAAACCAAAAATAAAACCACAAAAAGCCATATGTCTCAAAACCTATGAAACTTATGAAAACCTATAAAAATTCCTTGAAAAATGGTTTAGCACTCTCAGCATATACTTTCTCCATTTTCTCAAGCGCCTCAGTCGCAAGCTTCAACTCCCGATAAATCCAATCAACTTCACATTTATCCTTGGCAACCGTATCCAATCTATAAGTTACACCTTTCTCCTGCAAATATTTTTCAATAACTTCTAAATGACGACGAAACCAGGCGATATTAAACTCAGCTCTTTCAGCATCCTCCAGGGAATCCTTCTAGTCTTGAAGAACTATCTCAGATATTTCTCTACAGGGAAGAGCAATCATCTCATTCACAGTTGGCAATAGAACAGACAAATTCCTCTCCTGAGTACGATAGTTTTCAGATTACCAATGAAGAAATGGCCAAACTTCTTCCATATCTTGGTATACAACTCAGCATGGTCGGACGGGACAGTAAAGCCCCCAATGCTCACGTGTTTGTGTCAGGTCCTATCAAACTTGAAGTTAAAGTTAACTCTAGCGTTCGGATACTCAACTGGAACAATCTCCATCACATCAGCATTTTTACAATGGCACCACTTGGAGTGCTTTCTTCAACAGTCATATCAGGAGGGGATTTCTCATGACTCTGAGTTGGAAAATACACATCACTATCATCACGGTTCATGGTAATCTCCAAACCTTCATTTACAAGTTCGTCTCTTTGTTTCGGTTCGTTCTCCTCCTAAAAACAGAAACATTATAGCAATAATGAGTTATAATATCTCAAGCACAAGGAAATTTAAGCACGATTTTATGAAATTTATAAAACATGTTCATTATCAACCTAAAAATTCATTACGAAGTATTTTGGGTCATGGCATATGGTTTAGAAAGGTTATGGATCGTTTTTTAAAAATACCGTCAGAAACGTTTTTGCACTGCCCTCCATAAGAATTGAAACTGATGCTAATTATTAAGAAATTTGGGGATGAACTATATACCGAACAATTTTTATGGATATCTACTAGAACATTCTAAAAAGGCACGCAAATTAATTAAACGAGCTAATAACGGAAGCCAAAATGCTCAACTACACGACAACTGAAAATCTACAGAATTCTTCCTTGAAAGTTCTGAACTCTCAATGTCAGGTCTTTTTCACCAAGTAAATGGACCCAAAATCCGGAAAATATTTTTTCAAAATTTATCTCTTTCTATTATCTAAAGAATGAGAGGCCAACCACATCATTCCGATTTCGAACGAAGATTCTACGGCCGTTACGGTAAGAAGACTTGAATCTGAATTTTTTTGATAGCGAAAACTGCTAAAGTCTTTCATGAAATCATATATAATTCTACACATTGGGTGGTTTAAGAGATATAACCATGTCATTATGATTCTAAAACAATGGATTAAACTTACGTGGAGCTGTGACAAGACATCGGAAGCAGAAGGCATCTCATAATGCGACTCGCCACAAAGTTCTTCGTTTTCAACTCCGGATTCATCAATTTCTTCAGTCTCAAACGAATGTTCTGGTCCATTATCATCTTGGACTTCTTCTCATTACATCCAACAACAACGGTGCTCTCTGATAATAGGGTTTTTGTGTTGTTGGGCATCTAAGAATATCGATTATTCATAAGAGTCACAATTTATTAAGTTCAGCAAGACGAAAAGTTACGCAAATTGAAGATACCTAAAAGAAAGTTTACTAACAACATAAGGAGCCGAAACGCCAAGAACAACTGGAACACCAAACTTGAAAGGTTGAATATTCAAGTCACCTTGACGAGTTACTCCCCCAGACTATGCAAAGATACTTGTCAGGAGAAGATACAGATTTATTTCATACATAAAGGAAAATTAAAAGGAAACACAAAATGCTTACCTTCTTCCAAGGACGGTCTCCACTTCCAAGCATTACTACCCATGGTATTTCATCCACAAACTGAGGAGTGACACTCGCCATAATATCAGATGCAAAGTTCTTTGGGAGCCACGACTGCAAGAAATGAATCAAACATTTAATTGCTGAGTAAAGGATGATGATTAAACAGAGAATGATTTCAGACACCTGTGTCAAGATGACGATCAAATGGCGTCTCGCTCCAGAAGTAATTTTCAAGTTTAGCCTAGCTGCTAACTCCTTCTCAGAAGGTTCACCGCCTACATTAGAAGGCTTACTAGACATGAAATTTTTAAGGAGGGTAAGTTGTTTGTTCCATAAATCAACATATTCATTATTAATACGATTTTCATGTCAGCATGGAGAAAGGGAATGCTTCGAACATGAATGGTATGAACACCCTCAGATCGCTGGAGCACGTCTGTAGAAGTCGTTGTAGTACGGTAACAAGGAATAGATTGATCAAAATCTATTTACCGAGACGCCATATCGATATTATAACTCTGCATAATATAATTATCGGAGCGAACACAACAAGAATATACCCTGGAGTATAACTATTCATACAAGTGGCCTCACCAACTGTAGAAATATTACCCTCATCACTTGGGCCAGAGTGGAGGGAAATATCAGAACTCTCAGCAAAAGTCTCCGGTGGAATCACGTGTGGAAGCCTCAAAACCCAAGGTCTGAAATTTACCTTCTTCTTATTGTCCATTAAACTAATAAGACTAACAGAAGAAGGTTTTTTCCTACTCGAATGAAGTATTCTAGCATACTCTATCTCTGCACTTAGATAAGAAGGCTTGGTCTTTGGCACATTTCAGGAAAATGCTCCCATAGCCAGGCTTGCACAAGCATAACATGGATAAAAGACTCTACCTTGGCATGACCATTAAAAATCACCATGTCACGAATGAAAGTATTCAAATAAGAGTATAAAGAGCCTAGAAACAAATTACCAAGAGGAAAAGACTTTCCACCGGCAAGCACAACAACAAGTGGAACAAGTGAAGGATTCAATTGACCTCCAGGAAAATCTTCGAACACGTCTCTGGAAAGCCAAAGTATAAGGAATGAAGCAATCCGTAAAGGGTCATCAATAGCAAGGCTGTCAACACTTTCACTTTCGTTCCACCAGTAGTGTGCCCAAGCCGAATAATTCTCGTTATTGCAACGATCAGATTTCTGTAAATCTTCTGTTTTCTGAACAAGGATGGCGTCATATTTCTTCTCCTCCTCGGACCTTTAAAGTGGAATGCTACCAACAACGGGCAGTTGCAGCAAGACCGCCACATCCTCCAAGGTGATCGTTAACTCACCCCAAGCACATGCTGCTGAATGAGCTGGGCTACACCAACGGAAGCGAATGCAAGCAGACCCTTCGTGTCCTTATTAATTCTCAAAGTCTCGTACACTCGCATAACATGAAGTATCTTATCATTTTCTAGACTATAACTTTATCCCATCTTGTCCATTCAGACAAAGGAATCTGGAACGTCTTAAAATCAACAAATGAGGGCTTGTATTCTCTTCTCTGCAAACAACACCTGATAAGGGCTTGTGGATAAATACTTTGAGGTTGGGGAGCGTTATTGATGTTCAGAATAAAATTGTTAACATAACCAGGGTCAGCAGCCTCTTTAACAACACCATCGAAGAATTTATCATAAATGCTGGACACATCGTCTAGAGAAATAAAATCAGAATTTTCACTTCTACCATGACTAGAAGCAGTGGTAGCATTATTTTCATAATCCTTAGACATCTACAACGGGTTAGAATAACGTCTACGCCAACAATTGGATAATCATGCACAAGGTTTGGTTCTATTTTATGTATATACAGTACTGATATGCAAATACAACAAAGCAAGCAATAATAATTGAAAGGGTGAGTAAACCCTCATGTCAAAAAAATATATATATATATGTCAGCAAGCGCTCACGAAAAAAAAAAAAACTTTTTTCACGTGAATAACTCACGTAAAAAAAAACCTTACCTGTTCGGCGCCGGAAATTGGTCGGCGCTGATAAGTTGATGGCGTCGCCGACGGGAGGAGTTTGAGCTGTTGTTGTTGTCGTCGTTGAAGAAAAAGGTGAAGAAGTGAAGGTGTTGGCGATGGTAGAAGATAAAAAAATATATATATATAATAAGGGTTTACTCCCTTTTATAGTAATTGGTTTCCAAATCTAGGTCAAACAAGGATTTCCTTTTGGAGACATGGTCTCATGCCACACACGGGTCAATTTTAGTCTCTCCATCATACCAATCAGCCACGCTTTAGTAATTTATGCTCCCCAGACTATGCTCTATCATCCTGCAATCACTATTACATCAACTATTGATCCTTCAATAATTATCTGGCATCATTGGAGTGTTACTGAATCAAAATTCCTGGTAATATATGACAACCAAGCTTGATAATTTATTTTGTTTATGTTAGTAAAAAAATCACCATCTAGTGCTTACCACAAAACGACATTGTTTCGAGCTAAGAAGGGGACTTAATGTTGATCGTGAGTTTTTGACAAGAGAGAAAATTGTAATATTGTTTTTGCCTAGCTGCAGAAGCACGAAATAAATATTCATAATTTCCTGACATAGCATCAGAATTATGAATACTACCCACATCCCACATTCTGCATGAAAATCGAGAAGGGATATTCAGCTTCTGGCTAAATTAGCTCTGTAGCTATTTTACATATATATGCGCCATAAAAATTTCATAGCTATACTCAACTAAATCCTCGTTCTTTCATGCGCATCCATGCGAAGTATTTGTATAAAACAGAATATATTGATTATACAAAATCACGATCATTCAGAATAGAGGCTATGCCATATCCAAATGAAAAAGCTAATTAGATGCATACCATCTAATTGCAGAGTCGCATCAAGCATTGTTTCAAGTTGCAAACTTCCAGAGTTGAATCTCTTGAAAATGTTTTGTATGCACTACATAAAAGTTAAACATAAATACTAACAATTAAATCTTACAAGACTGAGAAACCCTAAATAGGCCATAGTTATGGTCACGACATTAATGGATGCCAAAGCTAGTGGCGTATAGGCAATAACTATGGTACTAGAAAGTGCCAGCCTTAGCAAGTCCTAGCTACATTCTCAACACAAATAAGTAGCATCCACCTATGCCAAAGGCCAAAAAAAGCCAACAAAGGACAAAAAGTCAGCAAAGGCAACATACTCACGCTCCAAACAGGCCCTAGCGGTGCTAGCGCTAGCACCAGCACTAGCCACGCCAATGCTAGCGCCTCTAGCTAAAACTCTAGCGTTAGCTTTCCCTTCTTCCTACTTTTGTGCATTTTTTACCCTTTCTTGTGCTAGCATCATCTCACAACATCATTAATAGCATTATCTTACTTACATGCTTTGAGTCCATGACTCCACTAATTCCTACGAGAAATCAAATTATATTACATGGGAGGATTATTCATGGGGTTTTGGTCTGGTGGTTATAGCAACATGTGGCATGGCAACACCCTATGATAAGGAAGTTACAAAGTAGTGGTAAGGTTGAAGCAGTTAATGGAGTAATGGTTTCCCGAAGATTCCAATGTGGTTATACCATTATTCCCACAACTTCCACTAATCCATATCTTCATTACCTCCACTACTTTACTAGGAAACATGTGTATTCCCAACTATTATAAATATGCTACTTAGCCCATTTCAGAAACACAATAAGCTTATCATTTTCTCAAGCTATGTTATTTTCTCAATAGTTCAACATCTCTACACACAATTCAACACACAAATTTCTTCAACTATCTTCGCTTCAACCTATTTTATCTCCTTGTGACCGACGCAGGGCGGAACATCTACTATCGTGATTTAGGCTTGCCCGATATGATTTTGATTTCCGAATCTAAAGAAAATACTTCTACATTATATTGTTTTGTATAGAATCAATTTTTAAGTACTAACAACTTCAACTGAACGAGTTGGAAGAAATTAGGAATGATGCATATGAGAATGCAAAGCTTTACAAAGAGAAAACTAAAGCATTTCATGATAGATTGATTAGTCGAAAGTCATTTGAACCTGGGTTATATTTATTTCCTGGCAAGCTGAAATCTCGTTTGACAAGCCCATATTATGTCAAAGAAGTTTTCCATCATGGGGATGTCGAACTTGACAATCGAGAATCTGGTAATGTTTTTAAAGTAAATGGACAAAGAGTGAAACCATATTTAGAGTTTAAGGACACCGAGGTGGAAACTATCATCCTCGATCCGATCTATCAAGAATAATACTGTTTGGGATCATAGTTAGTGTGTATTAGTAGGTTTTTGTTTTTGTTTTGTTTTTCTTTCTTTTTATAGGGATACAAGATTATTTACTTCGTGGGAGTCAACCTATCAAATTTTTTACCTATTATTTATCTTTTACCTTTATTTGTTTGCTTGTTGCATGTCATATTAAAAATTTCCCATCTTGATTTCTACATTGGATGATTCAGTTTACATTGAGGAAAATGTAAAGTTTAAGTGTGGGGGAGTGGTTAAGCATATATAATTCTTAAGTATTCACTTCTTAGGCAAAAAAATTTCAACTTTCTTGTAAATATTTGCATGAAACCTCTAACTTTTAGATATTTCAGAGTCACTTAGTATACTTCTAGCTATGTTTACATACGGAGTTCTTACCAAAATAATTGTACTTATAAGTATTAGAGAACTATATTCGGGTTTCATAGTTGTTGAGAGGCAATAGCTGGAAAAAAAAGGACTTAAACCGCTACATAATGAATTAAGTATTAGAGAAGCTGATCATTCATTACCCATATATGAGTGGGGCACCAAACCTTCAATTCTTTGTACCTGTCTACATTGTCCGTTTTGAGCGTTTCATCTGCGCAAACTCCGAATTGAATGATGAGATACCCAACTTCACACCATTTCAGCACTACTTTTTGATCTATTGAGTGCTCATTCTATCAATAATGAAGGTGACATCAGAATTACGAAAAAACTTTACTTTGTAGTTTGATTTGCAGTTTGCACCATTCTCTCTTTCTCGACAACAATAAGTCCATAGAAACATCATGATCATCAACAAGCAGAACATTGCAAATTTGTAAAAAGTTGAAGACGTTCAAGGTTTACAAGCAACACTATAAGAAAGAGAAGAATTCATATTCAAACTGAAGTAACAATACAAGAAGCGGAATTATATATCCTAGTTGAAGACTAAGTACAAGATCGAAGAAATCAAAAGAAGTGAATTTTTATGAAGTTTATGATACTGAGAAAATACAAGTGGTAAAGTCCTTTCTCCACGGCCATGTTAGTTTCATTGTTATTCTATTAGTTTGTATTTCATATTCCTATTTCAAAAAAATAAATAAAAATTATTATAATTATTTTGTTTTAGTGTATATTTCTTTTTGTATTCATTCGTTGAGGTCGTGGGAAAGAAGAAATCTATAAAGAAGTTTCAAGCAACAAGAATTAGAGGAAAAATAGTTATAAATTGTCAGAGTTCTTCGAAGTTCAAGAGTTCATCATCTACAGTTGAAGCCGAAGACGAAGACATTTCTATGGGACGCTATGAGAGTGTACTGATTGTAGATTGGATGAGAAGGTGAGTGAGCATTCCCCTCCCCACATAGTGGTTGATTTCCTTTCTTAGAGATCATCAGAAAAAAAAGGTTCTTTTCATCCCATGTTTCTATGGGATAACAAAATATAATTCGGAAGTTTTATTTTTCTTCCCACCATTCAACGTGTGCATGATTTCTATCTTCATTCCTTCCTACACACATGAGAACCATAAAGTACGTCTTTTGAGTGCAATTTCATAAAACCATATTGGTGAGGCAGAAATCGAGACAATTCGATCGCTCTCAAACCTGAATTCTTTCATATGGTTGGTCTTCTCCTAACTCAAGTTAAGCATGAGAATAATGTTCTTTGATACATCTAACTTTTTATTATTAGTGTGCAGAAATTTTATGTCCTCTTAGCTCTTTGGATGCATGTGCTTTGGAATATTTGTAAGTTGAAGTAGGTTTTGTGGGCAACTTTCCTGTAAACCTTCACGAGACCATAGCTCATCCACTAGGTACACTTACAGGTACACCTAGGGTTTTAAAAGATTGTTACACATGCGAAGTGCAACTGTTTTCTCAACAAAAAGGAGTTGTATATTTTAATTTAGTTTTAGTTTTATTTTGTTTTACGTAAATACTAACAAAATATAAATGTGGGGTATTTGATAAGCACGTAAGTACGATATAATTATAGCTACATTTATACTTTTGTTAATCTTATTGTTTTAGATATTTTGTAGAAATTATAAGTAAATCCGATCACACGAGTGATAAACGGCTAAAGTAGAAGTCAAATGGGCATTTGTGACTCACGGCGCCTAAGAGGGTGAGAGTTAGCTACCGTCGGTCACACTAACTTTTTATTCTGCCCAGCTCCCCACTACTTGAGCCATTTCACGGACAAAAGCTAATATTTGTTTTCTCTCATTCGCTAATGTGAGGAGTTAAAAGAAAGTGGACGTGGCCTCTCTCTCACCACAGTTTGTTAGTGGTATATCAAAGCATATTCCATTCTCTGTCGAAGAAAAAGAAACTTTCATTTCTTATCAAGCAGATGGAATTTTAGGGTTTGTGAGCGAGAATGAATAAGGGCACTCAGTTATTAACCGAGAGTTTGAGATCCAGACTTGCCGAATAGATGCAGATGCGAGAGTGTTCGACTAGTGAGAGTTGCCAGAGAAGAGAAACATCGATTTGAGTGAACGAATGGAGTTGTTCGTTGCTGCAACTATCTTCTTATCTCTTGGCTGATTTGTTTGGAAGGTTAGGTTCGCAGCCGATTTGATTTTACATCATCATAACACCAACTAAATTTGGGGATTTCAATTTATGATGTTTGCTGCTGTTGCCATGGATTTGATGGGTTGTTATGGAATTAGAGCTTGATTCAGAAGCTGAGAATAATAAGGAGCAATGGGTTTAACTGTTTTTGGTGATAAGCTGAATCTGAGATGGTGCCGAGATTCAAGAAGGAAAAGGAATGAATTATCGCTGCCATGATGGTGTTTGCTGTGGCTGTGAATCAAACAGGATCGGGGAAAGAATGGAGGCAATTGTTGGTGATTGATTAGGGTGTTGATTGAATGCTTGAAATGTTGAAACCATGTTGAAGGGAAGGAGTGAATGGTTATAACACCATCAAGACATGCCCAATTACTACAAGAGATTTGCACATGAGGTGGTCGATGAAGTTCCTAAAAGAATGGCCGGACAGGACAGACCTAGTGGTGACCGGAATTGAGAAGGAGTTGACTCGGTCAATTCAGTTAATCAGGTCAAGAGTCAGACTTTCTTTTTTTGAATATGGACTTCCAATTGGATGTTTGGGCTTGTAACTTATTCCTAGCCCTACTGAGCTGAACCCCTATATATAGCTACTGTTAGACGTAATTTGAGAGACTATATAGACCGGCCAGAGACACCTTGGACGCTGGAGTTGAGTTCTGGAGACGGGAGGAATAATAAAAGAAAGGGTTTAGTTGTTTTAATTTTTTAATTTTATGAAATTTTTTATCAGTTTTAATGGTTTTTAAAAAAGTTATATTTAGCGAAATTTTTTTGTTAAGATGAAAGGATGAATTTGGAGAATCGAATTTACTTGTGTTTTGAAATTAGGGTTTTTAATTACTAAAACCTAATGTTAATATTCTGTCTCTCTTTCAATGTTTTACTTTCTCAATAATTTTTCATTTCTATGTCATGCGTAGTTCGTTGATTAGTAGAAGAACTCGTTGACCCTTTCGCGATAATTGTTTTATGAATATTCTTTGATTATTTATGTCACTTATATTTAGCACTTCGAAATTCTACCTTTGGTTGAGAATAAACTATTCTTTTTGATAAATTTTATTAACGATTCTTAAACGAAATATCTTCCGAGTACGAGTAGCTAGATTTGTTACTTTGCATGTCTAAAATCAATACCCTTTGTGATGAACGCAAGTAAATCCTAATCTACAACGGATTCTTGAAACCTTAACGCGCTCACATCCTTGATTACAATCTTTACAACATTGTTTCTATTTATTTGTTAGAATCTAAAAAATATCTTTTGAAACGTCTTTGACTCAAAAATTACTCATATTAGTTAGTAAAAGTGATTCACATTTCTTTTGGAAACAAACCGTATTTATTTTTATTTTCATTTTTCGACATTGTACATTAGCGGTAAATAAAATTGGTTTTCCGACACACCAAGCATGATTCTTTTACAGAATACAAATCTCTTCGTGTATATATATCCACTTAGCTCCCTCCGCATAATGGATCTCTGAGACACATAAAAATCGGTCTACATACCCGTCTTTATGAAAAACATTAGGATAAATACTAAGGGAAATTCTAATCGGAGTAACTAAATTGGGAAATTTTGTAAATGAAGTACAGTACACTGGATACTTAAAACGTTCAAAAAGTTTTGGACCAAGAATCCAAAGAAAAACTCATCCAGGTTGGTTACTGTGACTTGCTAAAAGAGAATCTAGGCTGTCATCTTTTATATCCAGTCGTTTGTTTATCTTTGTTAGCGGTAGTCCTTCTTCACTGATTAGCCTCAACCCTCAAGACAAAGGTACATTGGCACATACATACAAACTCAAAGACGCTCCATTTAGTTGATCGATATTCCAACTAAATGGCGTATTTGGCGTCCCTCAAAGTGGCTACATCCATCTCTTATTAATATCACTTTCATATCATGTGATATGGTCATTTAAATTATGTTGGTTTTCCTAGTCTATTTTTCTGAAGGGAAATTTTAGTTTGATCCTATTACGTGAGTTTAGTTTGATCTTTATTTGTTGAAAAATGTTAAAATAATTAAAATATCTTTTCTTTCTTAGCTTATCTCTTCTAAAAATAGAGAAAAACATTAAAAATTAAATATCATTTGAACAATAAGTTGAGATTTAGCAAATTTTCAGAAAACTTTCAACGAGATCTATACAACAAGTGCCACTTTCACCATTTTTCGAAGCTTTAATTTTCACGGTATCGATAATGGTAATTCATACACAATAATGAACATCATTCTAGAGTTTCATTTTTTAGAATGAACATCATTCTAGAGTTTCATTTTTTAGAATGAACTCGTAATGGTAGTTCATTCTAACAGTTCATTTTGTAGAATAAACTTATAAATGGTAGCTCATTCTAATGAATTTGTAATGGTAATTCGTTCTAGTAGTTCATTTTCTAGAATGAGATCATAATGGTAGTTCTTTCTAATAGTATACATGCTTGTAGTTCATTCTAGTAGTTCATTATTACAATTGTAGTTCATTTTGTAGACTGAACTCGTTATGATAGTTCAATCTAACAGTTTATTTTATTTTGTAAAATGAACTCATAATGGTAGTTCATTCTAATGGTACACATACTTGTAGTTAGGGATGTCAATGGATGTTAACGGAACGGATATTGGCTCAGCCGTATCCGATATCCAATAAGCTTATCGGATATCTGATATTCGATAATATCCGACGGACATTTAACCTTCATATCCGATTCCGTTTCGTTAAGATTAACGGATATCCGATAATATCCGATAGAAAACAAAAATTGCTTAAACACAAAACAACCCTTGTAAATGATGCTTACATCCTATTAAATACAACAACAAAAATTAGATGCTGCAGCACAAGAGGTGGCAGATAATAATAATAACAACAACATGGAAGGTTTGAGTGAAGATTTTTTCTTCATGTGTAGCAGTAGTATACTTGAGAAGCTTAAAGTTTCACTAGAACAGAGAGCCCGTCATAGATGAGTTGAACATCGAGACCTTCTGTGTTCATCAACGTTGCCAGGTATTCGTTCACTACGTCATGATCCATTAGATGCATCATACCTTTCCAGGAAATTGAATTGCCAAAAATGTTACAATTGGTAAAGTAAGAGGAGATACAGAAGAAATAACGTTTACCTTTGGTATCCCAAAATGAGTCGAAGAAGACCGATCCGGTCTTAGTGCATCCTAAAAGAATTTTAACAAATAAGCATATCTTATGGAAAATAAATAAAAGAATCTGATAATTTTTGAGTTAAAATGATTGAAATGTATCAGTCAAAAAGAGGCGAATATGTAACCATGATTAGAAGATCACGGTCCTCCAGTAGAGGGTATGTTTCTTCAGGTATCTCACTAACATCGCTGAAGAAAAGGGGAAAAAATCGGTTAAAAGGGTAAAAGAACATGATTGCACTGCGTTAATTGGCAAAAGTTGTCGTCTAAGATGGCTTAATTATCTTAGACCAGGTATAAAACATGGAGGGTTTACTGAAGAAGAAGCTACCATTATATTTTCTCTCTACAAAAGCCTAGGAAGCATGTACTACTACTCAGTTTCTTGTTAAATTCTGTACACATTGAATTTTCATGTTTTAAATATTCCTCCCTGACCCGTGTAGTAATAATTTATGGTTTGTGGGGTTTTATTATCATTGCATCAAAACTACAAGGAAGAACAGACAATGATGTGAAGAACTACTGGAACACTAAATTGAAGAAGAAGTTCTTTGCAAAAAAACATCCAAAATCAAAATGTAGAACAAACCTTCTTATTATTATAATGGATCCAGCTTATTATTGTTAAATGGAACCAAATTGGTTAAAGAAATCTACAAAAAAAAAAAAAAACAGAACCCATATTCTAAATCAAAAATTCCATTCGAAAAACATGAAGTTCTATCTGAAAATAAAGAAATCACAAAGTGTTTGATCTGTTATACCTTATGTTTCCTTCATTGGTAGTTGAAGCTTAAACCATCTATTACATCAAAAGAAATCACAAAAGCTGCATTGACAAACATGAATAAAACAAAATCAAATCTCTCATTCTCTTAAAAGAAAGCCAAAATACAGTTGACTGACCTAGAAATGAACCCAAATAAAATTTGTAAGACAAATTAAACCCATCATTGAAACATCACCTGATTAAGAACGACTAAAAAATTGGGAAACGATTTGCTACATGTATTTATCAATTTTCTCCTCTTGTAGATCAATAAAAGTAATCTCTTGCTCATCTCTATAATTGAAACCCTAGATAACAGATAGAAATTCTGGAACTAGCTACTGTTTATACTGTAGAGAATAAACAATAGAATTCTAAGAAGAACTGATCTAAAAAGAAGAAGAATAAGGTAGCTGCGGTATCAGTGAGACGGTGGCTGTGGAGTTGAAGAATTTTAGAAGTAGAAACCCAACAGTTCATCTTCAAATTTCCAAGGGGAGAAAAGTAGAAATAAATACCTAACTTACTGATTTCAAAACAAGATATGAATGACTGAAAATTAGTACAAAATACAATTAAATCTTACCACGAGTAGTTGTGGATGAAGAGACGGAGAGGCGGAAGAAATCCGAGAGGGAGAGGCGGAATCCGAGAGAGGTTGGGTTTTTTTTTTTTGAACTGAAAACCTAATGTTTTAGTCGAGACTCAGAGGAAAAACAGTAGAACACCTGGTTAAGTTTTTTAGTTTTTTTTACACCTTACTTACACCCTTATCGGATACGGATAATATCCGTCGGATAACGGCTTAGCCGGTTCCGTTACGAAAACCCTCAATATCCGATAGAAATATCCTTATCCGATATCCGATATCCGTTATAGCGGATAATATCCTATGGGATTCCGGATTATCGGAGACGGATGTCGGATTTCGGATAAAGATTGACAACCCTACTTGTAGTTCATTCTCTAGTATTTCATTATAGCAATTCATTTTGTAAAATGAACTAGTAATGGTAGTTCATTTATAACAGTTCATTTTGTAGAATGATCTCGTAATGGTAGTTCATTTTGTAGTTGATTTATATCTAAACATAACATGAAATTTAAAGTTTTGAAAAATAGTGAATTTGTACTAGTTATATAGATCTCGCCGAGAACTTTCCAAACATATAAAATTTGTTGAATTACAACTGGTAGTTTGAAGAATATATTATTTTTAAAATTTTCTTCTCTAATTATAAGAAGTGAGAGAATGGTAGGTTTGATAGTATTCAAATAAAAATGAGGAGGTTATCCTGCGTGGGAAACGTTTATCCTATGACCAAATAACAATTTTTGGACCAAAATGATAGATTGTTTTCAAAAAAGGTCTTAAAGTAATTGAACTAGGTGAATATGACTAAATTGAGACATAATATCCTATTCTAGGACTAAATGATAAGTTTCTACTTTTGTGAAGTAAGATTTTCATAAAATGACTAGAAGAAGAAGAAAATGAACATTGGCTATCGTTATCAGTTATAAAATTGCAGCAACTAGTGAGATTGGTGAATAAAAAAAAATCCTAAGAAAGCTGCTAGGGGAAATCAAGTGAAACTGGACAATCCCACTCCAGATTATCCTCAAGGTTTCAAAAATATGATCAAAAAAGGATAGACTAGACAAGTAAGGGAAGACGGAAACAACAACAAATAGGAAGAAGAAGTTAAATCAAGGTAAGTTAACCCGAATTCTAATAAGAAAAATAGGGGAATTAGTAGAAACCGAAGAAGGGGAACAACATCTAGGAATATGATGCAATCTATGAGGCCCAATATCATAGTATTCACCACTCCTTTGATCAAGCCTATATCACTCCCCAAGACGGACTGAGGAACCATAAGAGGATGCACTGGGAGATACTACCTATGAAAACCAAGGTAAGTCCTCTAACACACTCTGTTGTTATATTACAAAAATGAGTCCATAATAACTGAAGTACTAACATAGAATATGCATAATAATCAACAAAAGAACAGGAAAAAAGCCCATCATCTAATCTCCTAGTACTTCTGGGAATTCATCATGATTCTAAGTTGGAACTTCCAAGGCTTAGGAAAACTAGAAACAAGAAATCACTTAAAATATATGTCAGATACCATTAATCATGATATTATTTGTCTTATAGAAACAAGACAACAAAATCATAACATGCATACCATCCTTAAAAATCTTAACATATACAATTACTGGCTTGTTCCTCCTATAGGAACAGCAGGAGGTATGGTTTTAGCTTGGAAAAATAACATGAAATTACACATTCTCAATCATGCTAACAATTAATCAAATAAATGTTAATTACATTGATCATACAAATTATGTTGTAAGCACCATATCTTGTTTTTATGGTAGTCCTCATAAAAATTAAAAAAATCTAGCTTGGAACATGCATACTATGGCAAACAATTTGCAAAAACCCTAGTTTTTCATTGGTGATATCAATGTGGTGCTCTACCCTGAAGACAAAAAAAAGTAGAAACCCTATAGATAGGGAAGAAGAAGATATATTTCTTGATAAAATTGCTGAATATGGTCTTTCGAAAATTGGGTTTAATGGATACCCTTTTACTTGGTGTAACCAAAGGGATTGTCAGGATCTAACTATGGAAAGATTAGATAGGGTTTATCCAGTGATAACTGGCTAGATATCTATCCTGATAGTAATATTTTTCACTATGCTGTTATAGGTTCTTGCCACTCTCCTATTATGCTCAAAACCAACCATAAATGGGTAGATGGTGCAATACCTTTCAAGTATTTCAGCAGATGGATACATTATCTAGACAGTCAAGATAGGATAGCCAACTCCCCTGGGATGAATCTTTGCAAGGTTCTCCAGGCTTCACTATGGGTACTAAACTGGTAAAATTGAAATATGAACTGTCAAAATTATGAAAAAAAATTTGGTGAAATTAGCACCAATATTGAGAAAATAAAAAGAAATCTGGAAGTTGGTACAACTTCTAATAAAATACCATATGCTTTAATCCAAGATCTCAAAAATCAACTTCATTTTTGGAGTAGAATTGAAAAGGACTTTTGGAAAACCAGAAGTAGGGATCAGATAATAAAATTGGGAGATAGAAATAACCATTACTTTCATAATGTTGATAGAAAAAGGTATAGAAATAATATAATTAAGGCTATAAAATACCAGAATGGTAAATGGCCTAATCAAAGGGAAGACACCATTTCTTGGATGTTTCTACCTCAGTTCATCTTGCTATGGACAATGATATCCCCAATCTTGTTCCAAAGGTGATAACAAAGGAGGATAATGCGATCCTTGCTAAAATACCTGACCGTTATAAGATGAAAAATACTCTCTTCAATATGGAGGGTGATAAATCATCGGGACCTAATGGTTTCCACCCAAATTTCTTCCAAGACAATTGGGATACTATTGGGGGAGATCTAATCGACATGGTCCAAAGATTTTTCCTTTCGGTCTACCTTCTCAAGGAAATAAATTCAACATTTATATTATTAATTCCTAAAAGTCCAAAATCCAGTTTCGTCGGAAGATTTCAGACCTATCTCTCTTTGTAATACTACTTACAATGTGATATCTAAAATCATTGCTAGTAGAATGAAAGTTTTACTTCTTAATTAAAATAATATTCATTTATCAATCTGCATTTATCTCAGGGAGGAAAATAACTAATAACACCAATGAGGAAACTCTGGTCTTATGGGATTAAAGATTGATATGCCAAAATCGTTTGATATAATAAGTGGAACTTTCTCATAAATTTGATGACTAAGATGGGTTTTTCTACTTCTTGGTGTAACTTAATTAGTCAATGTATCTTTACTACTAATCTTGTTATCCTCTTAAATGAATCCCCATGTTTTTTCTTCTCTCCTTCAAGAGGTTTAAGACACGGGGATCCGTTATCTCCATATCTATTTATTATATTTATGGAAATTTTCTCTAGAATCCTAATGAATGATGAATGAAAGGCCTAATTCATGGGATTAAAATCACAAAAAAAAACACCATCAGTCAGTCACCTGGTCTTTGTGGATAATTTCCTTGCATTTTGTAAAGACACTGACAGAAGAGCCAAAAATATGTAAAAACTGATAGATAAATTCATCAAAATATCAGGTCAAATGGTAAATTTTAACAAGTCATGTATCTTCTTTAGTGAATCAACTAACCAGAGGAAAAAAACAAAATTATCTTTATGCTTCGAGTTTAGAATATACCTCTGAATGATAGATATCTGGGAGCACCTCTCTACACTCATAAGTCTAAAATCATTTTTTTTTTATCCACTGGTGGATAAACTGAAAAATAGACTAAATGAGTGGAAAGCAAATGATCTTAATATGGTTGTGAAAGCATTCCTAGTAAAACAGTAATCTCTAATGTAGGAATATATCAAATGAGCAACTTCAGACTCCAAAAAATATTACTAAAGATTTTAACATAATACAATGGGACTTCTTTTGGAATAAGGAAACTGGAAAATCTAAACGGGTCTATCTAAAAGCCTGGAGTAGAATTTGTAAACCAAAATAGGATGGGGGATTATGATTCATGTATATGAAGGAATATAATCCAACCATGATATCCCAAATGAGATGGAGATTATATAAAAAACATCAGTTTTTATGTGTCCAAATTTTAAAATCTAAATATTTTGAAAATCTTTGTAAAACCTGAAGATACTGACTCATGAATATGGAAGGGTATCCTATCTGGGATAGAAAATATACAAAAAATAGGTTTATGGAAAATAGGATATGACACTAAAATTAACATATGACAGGATTATTGGTTACCTGAAAAACATCCTTATCTGCAAAAACCTTCTTATTACCTTGCAAATGTGGAGAGAATTGATCAACTTCTCTGCAATGGGAGAAACTGGAATTTGAGCTTGTTCAGATCCATATTCAGTGAGGAACTAACCAATCAAATCATTTATATTCTTATTGCTTTTCTAGGAAATGAAGATATTGTGACCTGGCCTCTAACCATAGCATGGGATTTTACTGTTAAATCTTTATATGATCAGTTGGTGAAAGCCCTTATTTTAGAAACTGAAACTGCTCCCAAATGGAACAAGATATGGAAACTTAAGTTTTCATTATCTATTTTTATGGAAATGTGCCCACACTATACTCCCAACCAATGTGAGATTTGCCAGGATTATAACACAGATTGAACCTAAATGTGGGCTATGCAGCAACAATAAGGAGACTTAAACACATTTTTTCATAAATTGCAATTTTGCAAAACAAGTCTTGCAACATTTAAATCTTGATGTTGCTCAGACTCATGGTCACCCCTCTGACTATCATGCTTGGTTCACTAGTTGTCTGGGAAGTAACATAAAAATTGGAAATAATATGAAATGGGTAGAATTTAGTGTTATAGTAAATTGGCACATATGGAAACAAAGATACTCAGTAGTCTTCCGAAAGAAAAAAATCTCTGCTCAAGAGACTTCCGGTCATATTATTTCATATGTTAATATGCACCAGGTCATTCTAAACAAGAAAAGAAAAACCTGGTATCATATAAACTATGGGGCAACAGAAGCTAACCAAATTCAGATCATCTATAAAGATAGCTGGAAACCCCCATTATTCCTAACAAATAAAATAAATCTGGCTATCTGAGTACCAGAAATGAAAATAACAATGTTGGAAAAAGACTTATTCTTTTTGATGATACAAGAAATTTGCAAAGTAACAAGAGGAACCCCTATCCTCTACACCACCTACAAAGAGCACTTGAGAAAAGTAAAAGCATGTGTGCGTATGTGATTGTTAAAAGCATGTGTGTGTGTGTGTAGAAAGTGTGTGAAATTAGTTTTGTAAGGTGTGTTGTGTAAGCTTCTGAGAAGTATATATACTTGGTATGTCCTATAACGGAAAAACTAATCTTTCATTATCAATCAAATTGATCAAAGCGTTCGGCAGCAATGTAGACATTCTTTGAATGTTATCATGGTATCAGAGCATCAGTCTCAGAAAATTCAATTTCTGAAGGTATCAATCCTTTCTCTTCCGCTTTTCTTCAAATCTTCTTTCTTCTTCAAAATCTGAAGTGAAGTTTTGTTCCTGAAATTACTGAAAGTTGGATTTGATCCTGATCTCTGACTGCAACGTCTTCAAGCAGGATTAAGCATGTATTTTGGGTCTAAAATTCGGTTTTAGTCATTGAGCTCTTATTTTTTTTGGTTTTTCAGTTTTAATGATTGAATCAGGAATTCTCTACCTCAACAGATAAAATCTGAATCTCTGCTGGTAATCTCTATCTTAATCTCTAGGTTACTTTAGATTTAATCTCATGTGTTCAGTTTCTACATCACTAGCTCAACAACATTCAATTTCATCTTCAAAAGTTGTTCTCATCATAACTAGTTTTGATTTCAACTAGTTATTCCATCAAGTCCTACTAGTACTGATACCTGGAGCTATTAGATCTGAGCAAGCCTATTTCTACTACAATCGTTAGTTATGAAGAAGATTAATTTTTTTCCATTTGATAGTGGAGAAAATCTCTTCTTAAATCGCAGATGTACGTTGATGAGTGTGTGAGGTGAGTGTTTGTTGCACAACATGTGCTTAACTAGCTAACATTCAGTTCATCCCATTGATGTTAGTTTTGGTACAGTCCTCATCATGTGAGAGGTCATGAGTGATTTGTCTTGCAAGTTTAATGATGAAACTGAAGATGTTATTATGGATTGAAATTGGTGAGTTATATAAGTACAAATTGAAGTTCTCTTTGTTGAGTTTGTATATGCTTAATATACAACCTGGTGTTCAGTTTGCATATATGTTCAATATGCAATATGTTGTTCATCTCTATCTTAGTTAGGTCTTTATTTTTAGTTGAAAATAAAAGGATTCAATTATTGAATCTGTTCTTATTATAGATGAGTAATAAAGTTTCTGAGATGGAACATTCAGATGTGTGGTGATACCTTGACAGAGCAATGGTGTTGATGATTATTTTGATTGTTGGTATAACTTTAGGTTATACCTTCAACTGGTTGTTCTCTCTTTCTGCTGTCTTTTTGATGGTGCTTCTGTAACATAATTTTTCTTCTCTTGTGACCCCATGTCCCATCATCCTGTACTATTGAGACTTGGTTCTATCTTCAACTTTCTCTCTTTCCTAAGAGTGTTAGTGAGAGTTGTGTGCTGATGTGTTTGGGTGCAATTTTGAATATCAAAGTTGCTGGTAAGTGGTTCCATTTTGAGAGAGTGCTGGCAGATTTGTTGGTGTTGGCAGATTGTTAGTTCTGACTGTAGCCAAGGCTTTGCTTTATTTTCTGGACAGTAGTTGTATGATGGTACTCTTATGCTCATATGTTGGTGTAATTCCATCTGATGTTCACCACTACTCTCTCATGCCACTGGTATTTTCAAGATAGTGGTGTGTTTGAGTGAGACTGCAGCTTATAAGCTCTTACTATTAGGCTATTTCTTTAGTCATTTGTTCTTTTCTTGGCGCTAACCTGGCAGCTGGTTTTTATGTGGCCTGACATGGTTTTCTTAATTTCAATTACATCACCAACAATTTATATCCCATCTACTATTACTGCACCTACTATCACAGCAACTAATGTCATCAGTGCATCAACAACTTCTGTTGTTGCACCACCTACTGAACAGCTATGAAAAGAGGAACTGAAGCTTTTGTATTCACTCCAACTATTTCTAGTGTGCATGTTTGCCACTACCTTTTTGATCATATACCAAGACCTGTTCAAAGTCGGGATATGGGTACAGCGGGACCAGGGATTGGACAGTGAGGAACTGTTGGAGCAGTTGTCTGCCTTGCAGCAGCTGTTGTATTGTCTTATTGGATGTCCATGATTCTTTATTAAGAGTCTTGTTTCTGAAGTGGAGGAACCTTCACCCTCTATACCATCTTCAGTACTTTCATAATAGTATTTGTGCCACTCTGGGTATAGACCAAGGGGAGACAACTAGAAGGATTCGAACTTTCCAGTAACTTCCAGTTTCCACCCTTTAATGAGCAACCCCAGTCATTTCTTGCAACACTGGAAGAGTCCGGGTACTCTCTTTGCTGAAACTCCTAATTCTGATTTGATGTTACCTTTCCCTGTGGTTGTTACAAGCATGTGCAATCTCAAGTAGTCACTTCACACCTCCTTGAGCTTGAGGGAGGGTAAAAGCATGTGTGAGTGTGTGATTGTTTAAAGCATGTGTGTGTGTAGAAAGTGTGTGAAATGAGTGTGTGAAAGGTGTGTTGCAAGGTGTGTTGTGTAAGCTTCTGAGAAGTATATATACTTGGTATTTCCTGTAACGGAAAAACTAATCTTTCATTATCAATCAAATTGATCAAATCGTTCAGCAGCAATGTAGACATTCTTTGAATATTATCAAAAATGATCGGAAGCAGCACGGTTGAGCTGAGAATCAAAGTTGAATTTGAAGGAGACATGAATGAATATCTTCACCTGCTGAGAGAAATACATGCAGAAGATATGGAGAACACATTCAAAGATACAAACAACAGGAAACCTAATGGAGCTATGAATAAACCCTTATTTTGAAATCAGTGGAGCTCAACTTGTGAGCAAACACTTCGATAAAGTAGCTTTTAATCTTGTTTTTATTAGTAGTAGCACAAACATAAACCAATCTTGGAACGGACGAAATCTCAGATCTTTGATTTCAAACCTTTCTACTGGTATTTTATACCCAGATTCTACACCTATCTATTCTGAACCTCATGCAACAGGAAAAAACAGGTGAAAATTTTAGGAGTGGAAACATCCTAATAGTTGTAATTTTTCTATTTTCAGAACAAAAATAAGGTGAATAAAAAGAAAGACACACAACTTCATGATGCAATGCGGGAGCCACCTGATGTTGTGGGATTATTACTGAAGGCAGACCAAAATTGTAAAGATATTGCAGACATATATGGAGAACATAATATCTTGTAAATATCTTGTAAATATCTTGTAAATATCTTGCATACATATATGGCGAGAGTGAGACTCCACTTTACTTACCTGGCGAATTTGAGGGCGACCAAAGATCATTTATGGACGACTAATAAAACAAAATAAAGTTATTTTGAAGTAATTTTAACACATCCCTTATCCATATAGTTTCTATAATGGTTAATCTACCCTTGCTTAATTAGTGTTAATTTTGATTAATTAGTTAATTATATTTTTATAAAAATACTTTTTTTACAAAAAAAAATTCAAAATTTTTTTCAAATTTTTTTTTCAAAATAATTATTTTCTTAAACATATTTTTGAAATTTTTATATTTTTTTTCAATTTTTTTTACTTTCTTTTGATAGTTTTTTATTAATTTTTATTTAAATATTAATTAAATATTTTGTTAAAAAACAAAACTAAAATAAATAATTTGTAGATAACTAATTTTCTGAAACTACCGATTATGGTAGTAGAAAAATTCAAAAAATTTAAAGTTTTGGAAATCGAATTTTTTTTCAAAATTCCAACATTTTGAACATTCATAATCGGTAGTTCAAAAAAAAATTAACCTACCGATTATGCAAGTAGCCCCAAATTGGAAACCGAAAAAATTATGAAAATTCCAACATTTTGAACATTTATAATCGGTAGTTTAAATTTTTTTTAACCTACCGATTATGCAAGTAGCCCCAAATTGGAAATCGAAAAAATTATTAAAATTCCAACATTTCGAACATTCATAATCGGTAGTTCAACTATTTTTTTAATCTACCGATTATGCAAGTACCCCCAAATTGGAAATCGAAAATATTATCAAAATTCCAACATTTTGAAAATGCATAATTGGTAGGTTAAGAATTTTTTAACCTACCGATTATGCATGTAGCCCCAAATTGGAAATCGAAAAAATTATCAAAATTCCAACATTTTGAACATTCATAATCGATAGTTTAAATTTTTTTTTAACCTGACGATTATGCAAGTAGCCCCAAATTGGAAATCGAAAAAATTATCAAAATTCCAACATTTTGAACATTAAATTTTTTTTAACCTACCGATTATGCAAGTAGCCCCAAATTGGAAATTGAAAAAAATTATCAAAATTCCAACATTTTGAAAATGCATAATCTGTAGGTTAAGAATTTTTTAACCTACCGATTATGCAAGTAGTCCCAAATTGAAAATCGAAAAAAATTATCAAAATTCCAACATTTTGAACATTCATAATCGGTAGTTTAAATTTTTTCTAACCTACCAATTATGCAAGTAGCCCCAAATTGAAAATCGAAAAAATTATCAAAATTCCAATATTTTCAACAATATTATCAAATTGGAAAAATTCATAATCGGTAGTTTAAAAAAATGGTTTTTTAAACTACCGATTATAAAATAATTTTAATAAAAAATTATCAAAAAAAAAATTGAAAAAAAAATTATTTTTATAAAATAAAAATTAAAAGAAACATATTTTTGTAAAAAAAATTGAAAATAAAAATATTTTTATAAAAGAAAAGTTTAAAAAAATAAAAAAATTTATATTAGTGAAAGGATTAATGGTAATTGTTTGATTACTGAGAGGGTATTGAAGTATTTTTACATACCCCTAGATTATCCCTTAGCCACATCAATGGGATGGGGTTAAAAAAGTCACCTCTAATTAATTTTTGGTCGCCCTCAAATTCACCAGGTTTATTATGGTCTTTTCAAGAACAAAGGACAACACCAAGAACAAGGAGAAAGAGTTGCAGTATTACTTTCACATTCTTCGAAATTTGAAAACATTCAAACTCTTTCTTATGGCTTTTAATTACATCATATATGCAAAACCCACATTTTTGTTTCTCTCTTTTCTTTTGTGCAGCTTCTGCTACTTAGCACTGCACAAAAATACTAAAATACAAGAATCTTTTTGAATCCATGGAAAAGAAGGAGGATAGTACCAACAAGTTAGCTCCACTCAGTCAAGAAGCTGAAACTAATGAATGTTTGGTAAGCAGGTTTTGATTCTTCCCTGACCTTTGTTTCCAGTTTCTTGCTGTCTCAGTCTAAAATGGGTTCTATTTGAAAACTAATGCTCTTTGTTTGTATGACGATGACTACCATAAACAGAACAAAGAAGATCAGAATCACAGTGTTAAGAGAAAGAATCAACAAGCTACTAGTCGTTTAAATGACAATGTATCTTCCACGAGTCAGCATTGCACAAAATCGATTTTTCAATGGCCATATGCACCTCCTCCCATTATCTCACAGATTCCCAAACCCTCTGTTTCCACTCAACAAACCTCACCTGTCTCGCTGAACCAATGGCACCAACAACAGAATTCCATCACCAATCAGCAAAAAGTTCTTCCACTGTCGCAAATGCACCAACCAATCACTCCTTTTTGGCTTCCGCCAGGACCAGGTTTTCCTGTAATCCGAGCACTTGCTTCGGGTTATCAATGCATTGTTCCAGTTGGAACCACAGAGCATTCGTTGAGACATGATCCACTGGCTTCAAGTCTGAGTTACCAAGCTGGATTCTCGACTCTAATGGGATTTTCAGGTAAGGACAGAAGATTGATCATTTCTTTGTAAATTACAAATTAAAGTGAGTTGCATAAATCTGAAATACGTATGTATTGCCAATAGGTCCTTGGGACCCTGCATCTTGGTGGGGTCAAGCACAACAATCGCAGGAACCTTATACATTTCCAAGACCATATGGCTACTTTCAATTAGCACCGCCTGTATTTCCCGAAACCCCAGTCACCTTTGGAGGACCAAATCAAAGAGGAATTATCCAGCCATCTGCAAAACAATCTAAAAAACACCAACTGATGTGGGATGCTCAGGTCTGCTTTTTCTAGTTTAACAGATGTTTTTGTCTGCTTCTGACTATCTATGCTGGTTTGTGGAGAAGAAAATGTAGTTGAGTTTTACTGATGATTTTGCAGTCATCAGAAAATGTTCAAATGTGGGCAGCTATTACGAAGGTGCAAACAGAAATGACTACTTACGGAAGCCGGCTAGCGAAACTTGAAACAGAGGTTTCATCTATCAACTCGACTCTTGAGGAATATTCTGGTGCTGGAACTTGTACTAATACAGCTGGGCAATCGATGAAAAGAGGAAGACCTAAGAAAGTTGCTTCAGCTGAAGTTTTGCCCTCTATGGAGGATTCTCAACCACAAGCTCGTGCGAGAAAGATCATTTCGTGTAAACCCCAATCTGAGAATATATTTCTACATGGAAAAAAAGAAAGGCTACTCAGTGATAAGGAGAAAACATTTCAAGTGACAGCTGTTGGTAAAGCCAATATCCAGCAAGAGACTGATGGGAAAATCTCAGGCATCTCTAGCAATACTATTGAGCTTAACGAGAGTAATGTCAAGGTGCCTATGGATGTCAAAACCACATCAACAATTCAAGACCAAGTTAATCAGGAGATTCAAGTTGGTGGGTTCAGCTTCAATTTCACAAAAGAAATAAACGGAAGTGATTGCAAGTTAAAAAACAAAAAGACTCAATTATCATTTCAGACGGAGCAAATTTCAGGAACAAATGTCATGATTAGTTCAAACAATTTCAAAGAACCAAAGGGTAATGGAAGCCATGGGCGGGTATCAAACGTTTTACCTGATGACTGGAAGAAACTTGTTGGAAATAAGATCTCATAATTTCTATGATACTGGTAGTGTTAGCGTTATCAGACAAGGAGGGGAAGTTGTTCCTGGATGGAGTTTTGTGAATGAGGGGAATCCTTCAAAGGAGGATGTCGGAATGCTGTTAAGATCAGGTAACATCGAGGAAGAAGATACCAGCACAGGTGATGATGAAATGGCTCACAGAGGATGCATGTGAAGTGGCTGTTATTGAGAGAGAAACTTTGTAGTTAAGCATAGTTAAGCAGTCAGATTGACTGCTGGACACAACTTAAACACTAGCTATTGCATCTTTTCTAATTATAAGAGATGTCTGCTAGTATGGGTGACTTCTTAATGTTTGTGAACCGCATATTCTATGTTAAGACTAAATATCTATGTAACAGTATATGCAAACTGATTCACAAACAAATTCGTAAAGAAATGATAAAAATAATGACCAAAAGAACTCACCTCCGAGATGTTCTCATCCCATAATCCCCACAAAGTTGGAACACGTACTAAGTATTAGTGCAAACTTCAAATGGTTGGCACCTGGAAAAATACTAGATGCAAACGGCGGTTGATCCATCTTCAATTGCTGTTGTCTTGATCACATTGACAAGACTTAAAACATCAAAACCTTAGTTGTCTACACCATTGCTGTTTCATAACAACTGAGTCTGTCTTAGAGAAGAAGACCCATTCCCATGTAAACTAGAGGTTTTCCAGTGGGAGCGTAAATTTTTGCCCACTCAGAACAAAAACACTCAATATAGGGCTGCATCGGAAAAATGTTATACACAAATGGTGGCCGATACATATTGAATTGCTGTTATATTGATCACATCAGTACGGTTTTTAAGCATCAAAAATCTTTGCGCGGTCTTTAAACATCAGAATATTTGTAGTCTAAACCATTGTTTTTTTATAACAACTGAGTTACGATGTAGGAAATCATGATACAGGTAAACCGTAAACAGCACAACGTTCTACGATACTCCAGAAACTTGAAGGAAATTTAATGAAAAATGACAACACTCAGCTGCTCTTCAGAGGTATACACTTAATTACACTGTTACTGCGGTCATGTGACCATGGACATGCAGGGAGTTCAAAATGCTAGAAAAATCAGAAATTACAGATTATGCACTACAGCATTTTACCTAGGAACTATCAATACCTAATATAAGGAACATCCACATTGCGATGTAACACCTAGAAAATTAAACTACAGTTTTCACCTGAATTGATTGAAATGCAGAAGTTGCACAAGTTGGGGTAACATCTGCAATCACAAGAACAACATCACCCTCTTTCACCATTCCTCTTGTCCTTAAAATATCAAAGGTTTTCCGAATGTTTTCATCCATATCATCTGATAGTTCCATATAGAGGGGGGTGACACCCCACTGCAAGTTTAGAGCCATCCTGGTGCTACAACTGTCAGTAAATGCAAAAATTGGTGGGTTTGGACGGTTGCGTGACATAAGGGATGCCATTTGCCCATGCCTTGTGAAAACAAAGATAGCATCCACACCAAGATTGTTCGCTGCAAGAAAATGGTAGAGAATGTGAATTAGAAACATATATCACTTGAGACACAAAGGTTTTCTTTTTTTATGACATACGTAAGGATATTTGTGTGTATATGAATACCAAGGTCATTGAGTAATTAGGGTGTGGGTACTCGTTTCTCCGGTTAGCATTTGGACTGAAAGGGATCTTTTTTTGAAGGAGGTACAAAGGGATACTTCTGCCTTTGGGTATTGAGTTTATTGGGTAATCAGGGTCTAGGTACTCATTTATCCAGTTTAGTGTTTGGGCACTGAACGGTTGAAAGCATTGACTGCCACAATTGTTTTACTGGCTAGGGTTCTGTTTGTCCATAAGGCAAGAAAAGTAAAGGTAAAAGATAATGGCAGAGGTTTCTGGCGTACATTTTCCCTGTTTAAAGTTAACCTACTTTCTAATCATTAGGCTATATGACCAAATTCAAAGAAATCTAGTTTTAAGATGCCAAAATATGGTCTTTAGGATATAGGCCGCAATGGGAAACTTTATATGCACTCTTTCAATTGCATATCAAATTTCGTTATGCACTTTGTAAGTTGCATAATAAGTTACAAATCCTATTCTTTTTTCCTAAACAGATGTTAGTGTTGGTTTTTTGGCTTAACTTTCCGGTGTTTATCATATGCAGATGTACAAGATTTGTAGTACTGTGTCACAAATTGCGAAGGTATATGTTTTCATTTTCCCTTCCAAGCACCTCTCCCTACTTTATTTGCATGACAACAATGCTGTATTTCTCAGTAAACAATCCTACCTAACTTCACACGGCCGAACCATCCTAACTTAACAGAGGAAACTATTATTTCATTCCGGTTGTACTCCAATTGAAATTTTTAGATTCTAAAAGGTGAATAATATCAATAAAATGTTAAGATAGAAAAAAATTGAATAATAAGATGGCAAGGAGAGCAACAAACCCATTTCTACAGAACAATCACAAATTTGCTCAGTAATCCTATCGGGCAAAGCCACCCCAAGTTGACGCTGGGATAAAAGACTCTGTCGGTTTTCCTCACGGCTCCACAGTTCCATGCGCATACTAGCACTCCGCAAGACAGAGAGAGCCTTATCTACATAAGATCCAACCGCAGACTCACCAGATAACATTAAGGCATCTGCATACTGCCGAACTACCTCAGATACATCTGCAACCTTATTATTAGAACAGAAACAAGCTAAGATTAGTTTATTGAAAAATAATCTGGTTTAGCATGTTCTCATTGCAGAAGAGACAAAACAACTTATTTTTGTGGAAAATAAAGGCTAGTGTGAATTCTGGTTTGGTCACAATTACAACATAAAACTAAGTGTAGACAGAACTCTGTTGGGTAGTGCAAATGCAGTACCAAAGTGTATGTCATATCCCCGCTCAAACATACAGGCGTTTAGATGAATGAATAATAACCAAAACTGGAAGACAGTAATAATTTTACACATTCACAAAGCAAGATTAACACATGATAAATACAATTATATGTGCAATCAATGATTCATCCGTCGGGAATTTTCTGGCTACAATATGGCCGACAAACCAAGAAGAGACTATAGGAGACAGAGTACTAAGAATATGACTACTTGAGTGGGACCTAAGTTCAGATATTAAAGTTCATGGTATTTCAAGAACTAATATACTGAAAAACTGGTATACCTCTGCACGAGTTGGCGTAGGATATTCAATCATTGACTCAAGAAGCTGAGAAGCTACAATCACTGGCTTGTTTAGTTGCCTACAAACATGAACAATTTCCTCTTGGACGGCTGGAATCTGTTCTAATGGTATTTGAACACCAAGATCACCACGGGCCACCATGATTCCATCAGAAGCCTCTACAATATCTTCCAAATTACCAAGAGACTCCAAGCTCTCGATCTTTGCTAAAACTCTCGTGGACCTGTGAAATAACAAGCTATGATGACTATGAAGTAGTTTTATTCGGTTGATCTCATTTATACAAGCAAGATGCAGACAAGCAAAGTGCAAGCATTAAACTTCAAGCTCAATCACTAAATTCTTAAGCCATATCAAATCAAGACTGTTTAAAGAATGAGAATGAAAACTCTCAAACCAATAGCTCATAAGAATGTCTGCATCATGTCAGATATCTAAGACTAGAGGAAGATTTCTTGCTAAAGCTGGAGTAAAAAAACAGAAGCAAAAATAAAATAAAATAACGCACTTCAGAGGATTTTATGCTTGTTTTCTTACTCTGAGGATCTTGCGGAGAGGTAGTTCTTCAGATGCTTGATATCATTAGCGTCATTTACAAATGATACAGCAATAAAATCAACTCCTTCAGAAACCCCAAACTCGATATCAGACAAGTCCTAACAATCATATAAATAAGGTCAATAATGATACTGAAAGAACAACATAACTATTATATAAATATTAAAGTATGCACTAATTTGTGTATAATAACTTAAATTTACATAGCTCATATATGTCTCAAAATTGTAACTGACAGAAAATAAACGGTGTACAAGTAATTTTCTGTTGTTAAAGGATCATATTTGCTGTCTACTAGAAAACAGATTTTCATAGTTTAGTTGGTCATTGTTTGGTAGATAATGAGCCAAATACTTATTAATAATATCAAAAAATAAAACAAGAAAATCCAGTGCAAGAGATTCTTTTGTAGCTCCTACTCTTAACGAGAGAACAATAATCATATTGGTTTTCGTAGACAAATTGGGACTTTATTGCTTAAGATTTATTAGGGGTTTTCAAACAGGAAGAAAAAAAAGAAGAGAAAAAACCAATAAACAAAATTCGAAATTTTAAGATGAGTGTCACCTTAGCTGATAATGTTGGTAGGCCAAACTTCTTCCCCACAAGTTTGCCATCTCTCCAGAAGCTTAACTTGGCTCGAGGTAGCAGCAAACCAGGGTCAACGCACTTGCAACTTAAATCATCCCCAATCTTTTCAATAACTTCAAAGCTTGCCATACCTCCATCAATAACTAGTACATCACCCACAGTAATACCTGATACATATGCATTAAGCACACATATAACCATATCAATGAATAAGGAGCAAAAAAATAAGCAATTGGGAGAACAATCCCATTTGATAGGGAGCTTAGCTCTCGCTTGCATTATATCTCATACCTTCAGAAAACCTTTCATAGTTGGTTTGAACTGTAAATGGACGATAACCCTCAAACTTTTGAGTGGTAAACAACCAGATAGATCCATCCTAGAGTTCCAATTTAACAAGAAAACGTTAAAATTGACGACAACCACAGAGATGGGCACTACAATATCAAATAATTATGTAGGTCTAACCAGGGGACAACCCACATTCAACAACAACTCCTTAACCCCCCAACAAGCGGGACTCATCCCCCACAACATCTCTTGTTCTTTGCTTACTAATGATATTGGAAATTGGACTAGAAACCATTGAAATCACAGCTACGATACAATGTTACTAATTGCAAGCTTAAAAGGTATATAAACAATTACAGGAAGTCTCCTCCTGACTGTTTATCACATGATTATTTCATTCTAACAGGGTAGACTCTGAATCACATTCATAACTATCCCATACCTCGCAACTAAAGACAAAACATAGTGTAATAAGCTGAATTTTAGTTATAACCTTGTAAATTAAGTTCAGACATTACCTCGGCTTTGACTGAAGACGCTGCACCATGATCAACCATATGCATCTGACTACCTTCTGTATCAATCATCAATGAAATGCAAAACCCTTTTTCTTGATTTAACTTCTTAATATTCCTAATTACATCACAATGCCACTCCCTAGTGTTATGACACATATTAAGTCTAGCAATATTCATCCCTCCTAAAGCTAAACTTTCCAATTGCTCCAAAGAACTACAAGCTGGACCAATCGTACACACAAGTTTCGTCTTTCTTAACCCCATAAACCCCCTATCTTTCAATTCTCGCTCCAATACCAAATCCAAACCTAAAACCCCTTCCACAGGAGAACGAGAAACAAATTCACGTTCCTCCACCTGCCGCAATGCTGATCGAACACAAACCCTTGACCTAACAATCTTAACTCCAATTCTGGGAACACGAACTGAAACACCATGAAAATCGTTCCTTAATGAAAAACTAGGTTTCGTACATGATAAGAAGAGAGAATCTCCCACTACAGCCATTGATTCTCTCTCGGATTATGCTTTTCTAAATGTGAAAGACTAAGCTGAAGAAGATGAGTATGGATTTTTAGAGTCACTTTCAGGAGATGAGATGGTGATATCTACTAATTTGGATGTGTGTTCGCTGTTGAAATCTCCGCCATGTATTTTGTTTTTGGCCGTCTGAGTTTACGAGGAAAAAAACAGTTACCAAAAGAAAGAAAATGAAACCCTAATTTCTACTCTCTCTTTTTTTGGCGGATTTTAAAAGATTTTGAAAAGTACAAGTGTAGACTGGCCAATCCTAAATTGCCAAAGTGAAGTGACTATTGGCGGGTAGATATGAGAGTTATCCATTATGCAACGGTTCATCTTTGGAAATAAATATTAAAATACAGTAGTGTTGCTAATGGGCTTCGCGTTAGCAGGTAGGGCCGTTGGGAATGTCAATGGTACCCAAAGAAATCTGATCTATGGGCTTCTCAATCCAATGGAGGGACTTCTCCATGGTACTCAATGTCTAAGGTTGTTGGTTAGGGGATCCTATGACATATCAGATGTCTAAGTTATCCTTCCATCAATTAAACCTAAAAGAAAATCATAATTTTTTAATTATAATTTTATCACTTCTTCCATCGTATACCCTACATATAAATTGGATTATTGAAGTCTATGGGCCTAACTAACCTCAAAAACCGGCTTGTAAGCAAGGTAAGGGTTGTCGAAGACTTATAAACCGCATGATCTTTAGTTTGTCATACTATGTGGGATAATTCTCAACATGGATCATTCTATCTTTTTTCAAACAAAACCATTGCATCGTCTTTAATTAATCAGTGATTCGAATAACTATTCATTGTCTATTAAAATCGAAAACTCACTATTTGTTGTTGTTTTTAGTGCTTGAAATAAACTAGATTCCCTCAAATAAATTCGAAAAACTCAGAACTATTTACGATTAGGTCGAAGACTACTTTCCAGTCGCAGGTTTATTTTGTTTATTTTATGACTAGAAAAAAAAACTCCCAGCTGTAACTAGGGCTGCACATCGGGTGGGTCGGGTCGGGTTTGGCCTCACCCGCACCCGACCCGCCATTTGGCGGGTATTTGATTTTTCACCCGCACCCAACACGCGGTAGGACGGGTCGAGTCGGGTCTGACCCGACTTTACGGCGGGTCGGGTGCGGGTGACCGTTGGCTACAGTTCCGAGTTAAATAGATTTTAATTGACCAAGCCTTCTGGACGCCCCTCTCGCTATGCTCGAACTCCTCCTCTTGGTCTACTAGGTAAAAATGGGGTGACAAAGAGATGCTGCTTCACCTGGGTTGGGCTCCTAGCTCATGGTAAATTAGATATTCTACGATCCTTGCTTCCCGGGCTTTGCCACTGAAAAGGTTTCGCATTGAGAAATTTTAATAAAAGAATCAGTCTCCCCTTAGCCTGCAAAGGCTTTTCATTCAATAAAGTCTACCGATGCGCCATTCGCCGGCTCTGAGCTTATAGTTCTAACAAAAGTCGGGTCAGAAACTTTCTACTTTTTCTGAATCAGAAACATCAAAAGTGCAGCTTCACCTTCATTGATGAACACATCAGACATAAAATCAATTAAAATCTGAATCAGAGATTCAGAAACATCAAAACCAAATTAATCAAACATATTCAATCAGAACATCGACGATGGTTCTTAAAATCATATATTGGTACATGAACAGATTGGCCACATTTAAGTTTGCCAACACACTCAAGTAGTTGTTCAGTATCAAATGCATCTGCACATAAACTACTAAATGATTTAACAACTAAATGATTAACAAGTACAACACGATGATCATGAAGTTGTTGAATAATCAAATCACAAAATGTAGTTTTCCCAGAAGCAGTACCTCCTGAAACTCCTAATCGAAGAAAAATCCCCAAACCAAACATGAAAAAAGAAAAAAGCACACACACACACAAAATTATCAGTAAAAATCAAAACCAACATCCAAAAACACAAAATTGAAACTAGGGTTTTGTTTAAAATGGTTTAAAAATATGATATAACTTACCAATTACAAAGGGTTGCTTTGAAGAGTCAGTA
>JAJJMC010022854.1:1963833-2072281 GCA_023531435.1 Papaver californicum
GGTTGATGATAATGAAGAAGAAGGAGGTGGAGAAGAAGTTGATGTTGGAGAAGAAAGAATATGCTTTCTATGCAAACACTTGGGACTAACAGGAGAAGAAAGAATAGTTTCTTTTATGGCGGGTGGGCGGGTCGGGTCGGGTGAGAGGAGCTATCACCCGCACCCGACCCGCCAGAAGACGGGTTTAAGAAAAATCACCCGCACCCGACCCGTTCACGGACGGGCCGGTTACGGGTCGGGTAATTTTGGGCGGGTACGGGTCGGGTTGGTGGGTTGGGTCGGGTTTGTGCAGCGCTAGCTGTAACTAGGGTGAAGAATTTTATGGTTCGGAAATGTTCTTATAATCTTGGTCATAGTTATTTTATTTTTTTATAAAGAAATTTATTGATTCTTAAGAAACTTCAGAGACATAATCTCTAGATAATAATTCGTGTACAAAGGAAGGAAAGTTACAACTATTTTCAGTTTTTAAAATTGACGTAAGTAGTTATTAATTTTTTGAGAGTAATGACATAGTAGTCTTGAGAGAGTATGGTGAAAGAAAGAAATGGAGAACCCTTGGAAGATGATAATCATTCTTCAAGTTTATGTAGGGGAACATTTTAGGGGTTTGTTATAATTTAACGTATGAAATTGATTAGCCAGGTATGAATCAATGGGATTGAATGTCGAAAATAATGGTGTTGTTAATGGGTTCTATGACGGACGAACAATAAATAAATGGAAGAAAAGCCTAATTTATGGTAAGAACAGATCACCAAATTGAATGTTGAAAGCAATGGTGGTGTTAATGGATCTGTAATGGAAGAACAATGAGAGGAGAAAAAGTCGAAGAAATCCTTAATTTAAGGGAAGAAGAGAATATTGCCGCTGGATGAGGGCTTAAAGGGGGTTCATTCTCAGCCACGATTTATCTCTTGCAATTTAAAAATAATAATAATCATCTATTAGTCAAAAAAGCCATTTCAAAATCGTTGGACTGGGGAAAAAACCATTGTTTTTTGTAATATAGATTTTAGCATAACAAAATATGTATAGTATGAAACTAATGTTTATATTGGTTACGATGTGTTTTAAAATATTTTCCAATAATATAAAGTTTACAAATATTCGTGTCATAATTGTGAGAGGTATATCATTTCTAATTTTTTCAATTTTATTAATATGTAACCCGTGCTATGCACCGTGGCCGATGGGAACATCTAATTAGGCGTGGCGGTGCTTCGCCCCGTACCCCTGGTTAAATGCATAAGATTTTATTTGTAATAGTTTTTGATTAGTTAGATTTTTGAAAGGTATAGGAAACTCTGATACCCTATATGTATCTAATGATTCGAATAAGGAATTTGATTCCCTAAATTTTGGATTTAAAATAATTAAACTTATATATACAGCTATTATTTCGTTCATATCTGAATATCTCACTGAGTTATATATAAGAGTTGTGAGATGACATGTAATTTCATTGTATTTTCGACTTGATAAGTTCGTTAACTTAATAGTCGTTAGATAATTAAGTTTGAACTCTACTTTATAATTCCTATGAGCATTTCAGCAATCTAATTTAGTCCCATGATACAATCAATAGGTCGGCGTAATTCACTATCATTTTGTACTTTTATTCCGTTTAAACCACCACTGACTATTGTAGTTTAGACCTTATCCATGATGGACATTTGTCCTTAAGAAAGAATGTCATGGTAAGATTGTTATTATAAGATTGCATTCATGAAAAAAGTTTGAGTAACTAGTTACCCGTGGTTTCATTTAGTTCAAAATTGCCACGATTGGTTTTTGGTTTAAAAAAATTTAACATAGTAGTGTCGGAGAATAATAATATGTTCAAAATCAGTGTGTCCAAAAATAAATACCTACGTTATTTATAATCTTTATCAATAAGTGAACACTTCATTTCCTTCCTCATCTATCTCGACCAACGGTGGCATGTCAGGATCCCTTTCTATAATATTTGTCATTTCATCATCACGTTCATCCAGTTCGATCAATGTTGGCATGTCATCGTCGCTTCTTATAGTCTCGTACTTTCTTTTGTTTACCAGGTCTTTCTTAATAGGTATCTGGAATTGTTCTCTATCAGAAACAAATACTTCATCAATTATTTGGTTTTATAGTGACCTTGTCTTGGCGATTTGCATGGATATACTGATTGTTCTCCAATTATACTTATATCCATCGTCTGGATGCATCCGGACATCTTCAAAAATTTCTTGATTAGTATGGTTATTTTTAATGAGTAAGAAAATTTGACATCCTTTAATAATCCAACTATGGTATATACATAGTTTAAAAAGATTTGGATATCACGAAAGTATGAATGAAATTTTAAGTTGCCTATCAAAGAATTTAAAAATGTTTAAACCATAATGGAATACCAGTTATGGATGCATATTTCTCCTCTGTACACTTTTGATAATGACAACTAAAAGCATTAAAATTTTGATACCCTTTGATAATCCAAATTTTTATATATTGTTATATTCAAATTTTTGTTCGAACTTGAGTCAAGATGGAAAAGATTTGCAAACGTTGTCAAATGATCAATCACCTGCCTATTCATCAAGACATCACTCATACCGAACTACTAAAGCATGAAAATTATAAAACATATAACTTATTGTAAATCGTCTGGGTCTGATCCAAATTGACATGAGAAACAAAAAACACGCTTAAATATTACTAGGAGTGTACATGTTTTTACCCTAGGTACCTGCACAATGAAACAGAGCTTTGCCTCGCACCCGTCCCAAGGGAGGGATCCAATTGGCAATTTCAAAATTGCCATTTTCCATTCAATAAATCATTAATTACAATGAAACATGTATAATTAAAAATCTCCACAATCGACTTAGTTTTTGGTTACATAAAGCTTGACACTAATTTATCGGTGAATAATAATATGTTTCAAAAGTAACGAATTCAAGATAAACACTTCCTTTAACTATAATTTTTATTCGAAAGTTAACACTTCAATGCCATCTTTATCCATCCCGACTAACGGTGGCATGGTAGGATCCCTTTCTATACTCTTCGTCCACCTTACTATCATGTTCTTCCAGCGCGATCAACGATGACATATCACCGTTGCTCTTTATATTCTCTTAATTTCTTTTGTTTGCCAGGTCTTTCTTAGATGGTGCTACGCATCGGGTCCCGTAGGATTGTCGATTTGGTTTGGCAGGGCTTTGCCCTAAATCCGTTGTCCAGATGCATTAAAACTTTATAAAAAAATCCTGATTAGTCCGTATATTTTTAATGGATAGGGAATTTTGATACCCTCTAGTGTTATACGAATAGTTTTAAAAGATTTACACATGGCAAAAGTATGAATGAAATTTGAAGTTACCTACCAAAGAATTTCGTGTTAGAAATTCTTAAACCATAATGGATTATCAATTCTAGATGTTTCTACTATATACACCTTTGACGATGACAACTAAAAGCATCAACCAAATTCTTATTTATTATAATAAAATTTTGTTCAAATTGTAGCCAAGCTGGAAAAAAATTTCAAACATTGTTGGTTGATCAAATCACCATCTTATTCACCACTTTTCATACCGACCCATCAAGGCATGAGAATTACAAAGGACCTAATTTCTTGTAAATTGTTTGGGTTTAGTCTAACTCAACATGAAAAA
This sequence comes from Papaver californicum, assembly GCA_023531435.1. NCBI lineage: Eukaryota > Viridiplantae > Streptophyta > Magnoliopsida > Ranunculales > Papaveraceae > Papaver > Papaver californicum. Next base: position 1,967,493 of record JAJJMC010022854.1, read on the forward strand.
CAAAAAACAAGCTTAAATAGAAATCGAAATGGATTAATAATTACAATAAAATCCGTTTAGTTCAAGATTTACACAACTTAGTTTTTTGTTTTATAAATTTTTTCATTAAAGTATCGAGAATAATAATATATTTCAAAAGTAATGAGTTCAAAAATAAACACTTCCTTCTATCTATAATCTCTATTCATAGGTAAACACTTCATTGTTTTCTTCATCTGTCTCGACGAACGGTATATGCCATGTCATCGTCACTCGTTATACTCTCCTATTTTTTCTTATTTAATTACCATGTCTTTCTTAGACATCGAATGATTTATAAAAAAATCCCAAATATTTTCATGAAGTATTTGTCTTTATTTTTTAAAACTTAAAACCATGTATAGTTCTCATGTATTCAACTGGATTGATGTCAGGGATTTCTAAACATATTTATTTCTTTAATTTCAATTTTCTCCAACATTTCAATGCTTACTGCCTTGGACATCTGAATTAGTTTACTAAGTAATTTTCCAACATGTTTCTAGCCGTTTTACGTTGAACATTACTTGGACAATAGCGCAAACCTCAATATACATCTTTTGACACATTTAAGTTACATGAATATAATAGTTTTATGATTGTGCATAAAAAATGAGTGAAGCAATTTAGGCAGTGCAGAAATTATTTGTGTCCTTCTAGAATTCATATATTGTTGAATTAGCTAAAGCAACTCCTGTTTTATTAGCATGAAAAGCAAAATTAAAGAACAAAATTCAAGACTTTTCTCAACAACATAAAATCGAACCCATCAGCAGGATTTTGCTGGCTGGATGACCAGCATGACCTTCTGCCCCAAGGTTAAGGAGATGTGATTTGCCAATTTTCCATAGAATGGTCGAGGTAAGTCACTTTAGGAGTCTGGAACAGTACCTTTTAGTTGTGCCAATTCAGTTGTTTTATGCCCACCATTTCAGATGCTAGCTTACGGCTCAAATTCATCTTCTTATTCCTAAGATTGTGGTCTTCTTGCCGCGAAGGCCGAGAAGGTGGGAAGGGTTTGCATTACCCCTTCAAAGAAATGTGATTGTGATTCTAATAAACTTAACAGTCTGTCCAATAATACTAACATTATCATCCCTCCAGTAACAACTAACTAACAATTAAGCTACAAAATGATTTTCTCAGCGGAAATGAATCAAGCAGATGTTGTTCCACTTCAACGTTCCCAATTTCCAAATAGAGAAAATTTAATCCCAAACAAAAAACAACCTAGAATTCATTCATCACTTCATGTACCCAAAAGGTGTTCTCACTTGACATAAACAACACAAAATGCTAAACTAACAACGAATTTGAAACATAAAGCAAACTAATACAAGATGAACAAACTTGTTTCATGTTAAAGACACTCATTCGACATTATTGGACTCACCGATAACAGCAGAATCAGTAATATCAGTGGTGATAGGTGCAGCAGAAACAAGAGTCCAATCATCAGGAAGAGCAGGAAGTGGTGGGTAAATGGTTTTTCCACGCTTAATATCCCATCGCTGACTCTTCTTTGGTCTAGTCTTCCTGTGATGAGCAGTTCCTTTCTTTTGTGGTCTTGATGAACATTCTATCATCGGCATTGATACTCTCCCAGATGGCATCATCATTAAACCATTACTAACACCAACATCTCCAATTGTTGAGTAGTTGGATTGCTGCTGCTGCTGCTGCTGCTGCTTAGGCAATACCACAGCCCCCAATCTTGCACCGAAAATTCCAGAACAAATTGACATTTTTCCTCTCTGTCCCTGCCTCACTCACTATCTTCTTGTCTTGTTATCTTCTCCTTTCTCCCCTTATCAATGTTTTTTATCTTTTCACTATTTTATTAGCCTCTCAAAGTATTTCTATCCCCTTATCCACTCCACATAACGATATTTCAATATTTCGGGGCTTCCGATACGCGGAACCAACTTTATTCAATTGGTTCCTGAACCATTTAATGTCCGGAACTGGTGTGGTAACATATGGATTCCAAAGTTCGCAAACTCTTAATTTGAGTCGGGAACATTAAGTCCGAAAAGTCTCCACTGACGAGTTTTTCTATGGTGAGTTCATGAATTTAACATAATTAGTTTGCAAACCTATTAGGAATCCTTCTATAGACTTTTTGTATCCTGAGCTCGTAAACCTACATAATGAGCTCACGAACTCAACCTATCAGGAATTTTCATGTGGTTTTTTTATAACTTCAGTTCGAGAACTCACGAAGTAGGTTCGTGAATCGGTCTGAATCTCGACAGTCATGTCTCTTTTAGATTTTCCGGTCAAAATCAAAGAAAACTCCATTCAGTTCTCCATGGAAACAGAGGCATTTCTCATGTAGCCTTTTTTACAATTGAGTTCACGAATAATAACTCAACCTCTGAGTTCACAAACCTAGTATAATGGGCCGGCCCAATAACTTGGTTTTTGTTCATTCTTTCTTCTTTGTTTTCAAGACAAACTTTTCGTATGCTTATTAATTGCTAATTTTTAATTAATTTTTTGCAAGGAAAAGTTTAAGTCTCCAAGAATTGATCTAACTTGAGAACCAAGTTCTAGAGCTTGTTTTAGGCAATTGTCACATTGTGTACACATTGTTTATTCTTGGTAGTTTAAAGTTATCTTTGGAAGTAATTCTCTTATGGATTTACTCGATGTTGAATATGTATACTACTTCAAACTATGGAAAAAAACCTAAATTTGTAGTTTAGAAACAACTTGGGTTGCAAAAAATCGTTGATTACATCTTAAGCAACCTAGTCTTGATTATTACCATATACTAGAGACATCATCAACGTAAAAACTTAATCCCTATACGTTGTATATCTTGTTGCAAAGTTTGTCCTACAATATCGAAGGTTCTTTGAGATATAAGGTCTAAGGTGGTTTCGTAACTTGTATCTCGATTTGATCTATTTATAATTCTTGTCTATTCCAAGGTCCTTCTCTTCTGCTATAAGGTCATTCAAAAATTATTGATCAAATCCAGATTTTGATTGAAAACTTCAAAATCGTTTATAGTATAATGCACTCTTTTTCGTGAGTTAGTTGATCTGCCACTTCTTGGTGCCAGGTTTACCTGGTCTAGTTGTGAGTCTAATCCAGCTATGTGTCGTCTCGACAGATTCTTTGTTTCCATGGAATTTGATTATCATTTCCCATTTTTTTCTCAGTTTTCTATTCCTACACCTACTTCTGATCATCTTCCCATTCTTCTTGATTCTGATATCTCTTCTTGGGGCCCTTCTCCTTTTCATTCGGAAGTTATGTGGTTTCAATAAGTGGGATTTTTGGACAAACCTCAATCATGATGGAACTCATTTTCTTTTGTCGGTTCATTAAACTCAATTTTGTGGAAGAAATGTGTCGCATTAAAGGAAAAAATAATCATTTGGAATAAAGAAGATTTTGGTAATTTGCACTTCAAATCACAGAGTCAACTACATGAAATTAATAAATTGGACATGATTGTTGAAAGTACCGTGTTATCATAAGATCAAAGGAAAAAGAGAGTCTTTCTAGTATAAGATAATGAGAAAATAGCTTTCATGTTAGAAAAATCTTTAGGCAAAAAAATTAAGCGTGCAATGGCTAGCAGTTGAGGACAACAACACACATTTTTTCCACCAAATTTGCTTGTGCAGAAGGCGTAATAACATGATCAAGCAACTATACATTAACGGAGCTTTTGTGACTGATATGCATATGTTAAAAACTTCATTTTTGAATTTTACAAAGCTTTATTCGGTCAAGATTGTCATGATACCTTCATGTAGTTGACAATCTTGTCTCCTCTAGCATCTGATATGGAGGCTAATAATCTAGACTAGATAGGATTATTAAAGATGAGGAAGTGGTGTCTACTTTGAAGCCTTTGGGTAATCAAAGCTCCAAGTAAAGATAGTTTTTTAATTAATTTTTTCGTAATGTGTTGCTGCTCTTTGAAACATAATACATTAACAACAATTTATGAATTCGAAAAGATGGAAAATAGATGCCAATCATAACTGCGCTATGAGCATTCTTGTTCATAAGAAAGAACATGTTGAAAGTGTTAAGAATTTTCGTCCAATCATCCTTCTAACAAGTATTTATAAAATTCTTTCAAAAGTTTTGGCTAATACACTTAAAATCGTAATGCCTAAACTAATATCAGAATCACTACGTGCGTACGTGGAGAGTAGAAAAGTCACTTATGGGATAATTATGGCAAATAAAACTAGTGGACTCGAGACCAAATCCGCAAAAATTGGCTTAGAAAAAGCTTTTGATAAGCTTAATTGTTGGAAATCTCTTCACCGACTCATGAAATACGATGAAAATCGTATTATCACTTTAACAAAACACTGATTCCAAATCAGGATTAGTAAACCAATTTTTTTACAAACTTGTAAAGATAATCTTTAAAACAAAAATTAAATAAAAATAAAAATTGAAACAAAAAACTAAACAAACCAAATGAAGATGCATGCGCAAATCATTTAAACACTAAGAAACCAGGATCAGTGTTGTATGTATCATTTGGGAGTGGAGCAAGTTTTGGGGCCAAAGAAGATGGAAAATCTTGCATGGGGTCTAGAAGAAAGTGAAACTCATTTCTTGTGGGTTGTTCGAGAATCATATGAGAGAAAATTACCTATCAATATCTTGTAAGAAACCTCTAAAACTGGCTTGGTATAAAAATTGGTGCTCACAACAACAAGTTTTATCTCATGAAGTTGTTGGTTGTTTTATGATACATTGTGGGTGGACCTCAATAATTGAAGGGGTGCATTTAAGAGTTTCAATGGTTGCTATGCTGTAATTTTTGGATCAGTTCAGTGGTACAAAATTCGTTGAAGAAGTTTGGAGAATGGGTGTTAGAGTTTAGGTTGATGAAAAGGTATTGTTAGGGGAGAGGAAATTGGTAGGTGTATTAACTATCAAAGAAGTAATGAAAGGAAAAAGATATGAAGAAATCAAGAGGAATGCTATTAAATGGAAAGAGTTTTCCAAAGATGCACAATGTGAAGGTAGAAGTTCAGATACTAACATTGCTGAGATCATTGTTCAACTTGTCTGACGAGGATTTCTCCATCCTACATTATTTTTTGATGTTGCTTATGTTTTTATGCTTAAAGTCAGCCGTTTTCTTTTTCAATAAATGTTTCATTTGGAAAATAAATCCTATCGTATGATTCAACTTTTAAAAACCTCCAAAGTCATCTTGTTATGTCTTCTCACTATTTGGACACCGGGTATAAAAGATTGTGCACATATATGTATAGATTCAAATTTGTAGTACAAGTAACAACAATGTTAAAATCTGTAATAGCTAGCCAGGTTAAAAACTCAACAAAAAAAAGCCTAACAAAAACAAAAATCAATAAAAATACAATTAAATGATATATGTAGTTTTACATTTTGAAATGTAAAAGTATCACATGAATCAAACATATTTATATATTTAAATATAAAAAGTAACACATGAATCACATATAAGAATCATGAAATTTTAGGAGACTTATATTGAGTAAGATGTTTCTTATATTATCCATACAAGATGTTTATTGTTAGTAAAACCACATTATATGCCTTCCTCATATAGGCCTTCCCATTTTCAATATTCTGCCATGGAAAAAATCTTTAGATTCGGTTTAAAAATTAACATATTACAATGGTATATAATATTTATCAGAGATCAGCAGGGGCGAAGCCAATGTATAACATGATTATCATGTTATTTTTAACAACTGGGTGCATCCTTCTATAAATAGACAATTTAGATGGGAACACCAATTTCTATAGATAAGAGCTATGTTTCCATCAAGCTAGAATGGTTAGTGTCATCCTATATTGTTCACAAGTTTCTAAGTTTTGAAGTATTTAGTACAACTAAATTTTTAAAAAATTTCTCTCTTACCCCCAAACTTAAACTGAACATAGTCCTCGGTGTTCTAAAGATAAATGAAAGCATGATCAATGAGAAACAATTCAAAGTAAAAGAAATAGGAAAGGATATTACCAGCACCGTGTACCAAAAGCGTATGGGTTACCTCCTATAGAGCGCTAAGTTTAAAGTCTTCAGCCAGACCAAGAAAGGATTAGTCACAATTTACGAATCATATAACAATAATCGAAATAATTTTGGATCCTTAAAAGTCAATTGGATTTGACTCATACAATTGACCACAATGGAATATACGAAAGTTGTGGTCATTCTTAAGGAAATGTGTCGATTCAGATTTCCTAAAATAATTAGGGTTAGATCCAGTATTCAATATCTGACACATTTTAAATTCATATGTTCCCATATTTGGTAAATAAAATTTTGGTGGGACAACAAAGTCAATTATGGTATTATCGTCTGGGTAAATGATAGACACATTTTAGTGTCTAGATTGCACCTTAGTTTCTATTAAGTTAGTATTCGATTTTGCAAATATTACGTGTTTTTATGCTTTTGTAGGTACATTTGAAGAATAAAGATTTGTGGAAAAATTGGCTCAAAAAGTGATAAAGGCGCCCAAGGACAAGTGTTATTTGGCACCCTAGAAGTGGATAAGGGGCACCCTCGAGTCAAGTCGGTCAAAATCGGGTCAAACTCGAGTCAACTCGGTCAACACGAGTTGACCGAGTCAACTGCCAGTCACGGACGGGATCGGGACGGAAAATGCTGTTAAGAACTGCACACTTTGATTCATGATAAAACTTGGATATTCTTGGCTCAAATTGATACACAAGATAGATGGGACCAATACAAGATTAAACACGTGAAGAATTAGAGGTTTACGCCGGAAAAATAGCCCCAAATCCGAGTTTCGCCGGAAAAAGGGAGTTATATTTTGATTCGGATTTGTGAAGATTTGGAGAGATTTTAAAGAGTTCTATTAGGTTTAGAACTCTCCCTAGGGTTTGTAGAGCCTATATATATGAAGAGAAGCCAAGAGAAATCGGGAAGGAAGCCTAGAGATTGATTTTCGGAGTCACCGGAGTTTGGCCGGAACTGGACAGCGATCCGGTCACCGCCGGTGCTGTTCTTCATCTACCACCGTCTGAGAAGACGACTCAGCCACACTTATAACTGTTGCTGATTCAAACTGCTTCTGTTGCCTATCCTTTTAAACCTTTGTTGCTTAGAAACACTTCTGTAACGGCTGAACCCTATTCTGTAACACTTATAAACGTATCTGTTCAGCTGTTGCACTATTATTTCACCTTGTAATCAACTTTTTGAGCAATGAAAAGATCTTTTGAGCAAGTTTTCTTCTCCATGGGCTAAGTTTATTTACTGGGATGATGGAGGAGGTTTATCTCTCAATTTTATGTGGTAAGTCTATTTTTAATTAATTATTTATAATTCTTTTATTATTATTTGCATGGATTTAAATTAGAAAAAAATGGTTTTTATTAAATAGTTGTGTTCTCTTTTGATGGGTCATGCTTAGTTAATTACTCTTGATGTCCCATGCTTAGGATTTACAATTATTCTTTTAGGAAACATATTATTGGCAATATTTGAGCTTAATTTATTTAAAAGAATTACCCGATTAATCACATAAATTGTTAGAAATAACTGATTCCTGATTCCTGGTTTTCCCCATATTTTCTAAAAATCATCTCTAGTTTATTTTTCTGATTTTTATTAGTTTAGGTTAAGTATAATATTTTCTAAAATCGTTACCTTCACAAGTTCGAGAAACGAACTCTTTATTTACCACTTTCTAAACCACATCAGTAAACCACATCAACCAGAAGATGAGTAAACCACATCAACCTTCTGGACATCATAAGGTTCGGGAAATAATTCTTGAAGATAATCTATTAAAATGGTAAAGGCAAGGCACATACGTAAAGTCCCAAGCAAGGGACTATTTTAAGAGTCAAAGGATTACCACAGGGAGAATGATATTCACCCCCAAACTTAGAGTAGTCTATATCATTGGATATACTAGTTGAAATTTCCTTAATTTCTAAATTATCAGATTTAGAAAAATGGTCGATTATTTTATCTAGGTTGTAATCAGGTGGGTTGCCTTCACTCATATTCAAATTCTCTACGATATCTTCGTTTGAGACTGTTGTCTTTGAATCGTTGGACTTTAAAACACTAGTCTCAGGATAAACTCTTTCCTCTAAATCATCATCGTCTCATGATAACAAGGAAATATTTCACCGTCTGTAACAATGGTATCGCTAGTTAAGTCTCTTTCCTCTTGAATAGGTAAATAATCATTAATGTTATTAGGATCGGAACTAGAGACATCATTATCATCATGAAGCTCAAATGGTGTAAAAATTTTCTGATCATTATGACTACGGATTTCAATTTCCTCATCAACAATATCCTCATCATCATAATAATATAAAGATGATTGAACTTTATCTAAATAGGTAGTGTCTTCTATTCAAACCTCGTCCTTTAAATTAGGTAAATATCCATCATTATTATCAAGGGTACAATTGGAAACAATGTTTTGGAAATTAAGTTCATTTGGAACAATACTAGCAGTTGACCGTTCATCTTCAATTTTCTCCTCATCTAAATGTGCATTAAGTTCACTAAGAGTTGTACACATAGCTTCAAGTCTTTCTGTTATCTTCCGTCCATTTTCATCTAATTGATTGAGTGTATTATTCCAAGAATCATACGAAAAGTTAGAAATTTATGAAGTTTCAATGTAACGCCCGAGGGCGTCTTCTAAAGATGAAGAGCTAGCATTTTGCTCAGTATAAAATTGCTCATTTACCCGTTCGTACGACTGGTGATCATGTGAATAGTAATTGGGATAACTGTGGTATGAACCATAACCTCCAGAGGGTTGGTACTGGTCCGAAGTACTATCTATACTATAGTCATAGTACGGATAATGTCCATTTTGATATTCGGGTCTATAATCATTTTATTGGTCCACATAATACTAGTTCGATATTTTTTATTTATTTATAGGTGCACGTGCAAATGCAAGGTTAACTACAATTGGGTAAGCTCAGGTTACCTTTGAAAAATATACCTATAGTCAAAGATTGTTCAAAGGTACAAGGCTAAGGATTGTGGAATTTCGACTGATAACGCCAAGAAGGTTCAGTGTACTATTCCACGTGTTTTCCTAAAATTCAGTAGCGCACGATGCAAATGAGGTGTGTGCACGTGTTTTTTTAATAGAATAAAAATAACAATTATCTATAAATAAAAATTTCCTAATATAATATGTTCAAAATAAACTAAAATAAATACTTGGATACTTACCTTTTTTGGAAGGCAATTTATATCCCACAATAAAGGTAAAATATCTCCTGCACATCAAAAATAAGAAAAATACCCAAGTAAAATCTAATAAAGAAAAATAAAAATAAATCCTAAACTAATTAACACAAAATTAAAAAAAAAAATCACAACTTCCAAATCCCCGGCAGCGGTGCCAAAAATCTTTTTCATCAATGGACAATAATTATGATTAAATTCCTTGATTTTCTTTCCCTTGGCAGAGATGCTCGGTGATGTTATTGCTTTGTTGCTCGAACAAAATATTGATACGTATGGGAACAACTTAAGTAAAATAGGGAACTAAACCTAAGTTCCACGTGAAATAAATTCTCTTTAGAATATTTGATATTTCTCGGTTATTTTTCTCGCCTTTCTGATTTAGTGAGAATCAAATATTTGTTGTGATTTCATGTGCACACGTTTTCTATTAACTAGGAAAGAATATCTCCTTATCCAAAATCCCAAAAATATCTCTCTCAAACCTTGTCATCAATCCACGCAGCTGAGGTATAAAATTTCCCTCCAAATTTAAATTTCAAATACAAGAGGTTGGGTGCCTTTATCAATCTGTAGGTGCCTTTATCAATTCTCCTCGGGTGCCTTTAACACTTTTTGAGCTGATTTTTCCATAATTATTTATTCCTCGAAAATACCTACAAACACCATAAATACACATATAATTATAAAATAAGGACTAATAATATATTAATATGAGCTCAAATAAAACACAAAAACGTGTTTATCAAATACCCCCAAACTTATATTTTGCTAGCCCTCGAGCAAATCTAACCTAAACTAAGAGAAATCCTAACTCACTTTCGCAGGCATCGCGGTTGCACTTAGCGTGTACAACAAGCCTTTAAACCCCTAGGTTTCCCTAGTGGACGAGTTTTGTCTCGTGAGAGTTTACAAAAGATATACCCACAAAACCTTTTACTCCAAATCCTAGCTACTTGAACGATTGAGGGTAGACACTAAACATGCTATTTAGTTGGCTACGAAAAATTTCGGCTATAAGAATCATTACCCTATATGAATCCAATTGATGTACACGAGTTTGCACTCAACATACTAAAATTCACATAATAATACAAAACTCTACTCAAATAATCATTGAACATCCAAAACTGGATAAAAATTGTCAATACTCACATTGCTCGAAATCAATCAAATTCAAACACACAGATAGATTTGAAGATGGATATGGAAGTGATGAATGGTGCATATGTTGACTGAGGTGAACAGTGTTTCCCATATGTGTCTGAAGGTCGCCTCCAGGATGAATCCTAATGGATTGAGATTCGATCCCACTGATCTTAATCCTTATACTGACTTAGCTGGTATATACAAGGGTCACATCGGTCGATTTATTGAAAATAAAATAATTATTCACTTATTATTTTGATTATCATTTTTTTTTGTATTGGCCTTAATTAAATACAATAATGGGGCTTGATCTCAATCACTCTACTTCATCCCAACGGCGATAACAAGTCGATACTAGTGCCCTACCAAATCACTTAGAGAAACACAAAGTTGCAGAAATAAAAACAGAAGGTGATATGGTTATGGCGATTCCGAGATATGCTTGTTTAATGATTATCATGTTATTTCTAACACCTGAGTGCATCCTTCTATGAATAGACCATTTAGCTGGGCACAGCAATTCCTATAGATAAGAGTTATGTTTCCATCTACCTAGAATGGTTATTGTCATCCTGAATTGTTCACAAGTTTCTAAGTTTTGGAGTTTTTGGTACAACTAAAAATTTTAAATTTTTCTCTCTTACCCCCAAACTTAAATTGAACATAGTCCTCGATTTTCTAAAGATAAATGAAAGCATGATCAATGAGAAACAATGAACAAAGTAAAAGAAATAGGGAAGGATATTACCAGCACCGTGTACCGAAAGCATATGGGTTGCCTCCCATAGAACGCTAAGTTTAAAGTCTTCATCCAGACCAAGAAAGGATTAGTCACAATTTACGAATCATATAACAATAATCGAAATAATTGTGGATCCTTTAAGTCAATTGGATTTGACTATACAATTGACCACAATAAAATATATAAAAATGGTGGTCATTCTTAAGGAAATGTGTCGATTCAGCTTTCCTAAAATAATTAGGCTTAGATCCAGTATTCAATATCTGACACATTTTAAATTCACATGTTCCCACATTTGGTAAATAAAATTTTAGTGGGACAACAAAGTCAATTATGGTATTATTGCTTGGGTAAACCACATCAACCAGAGGATGGGTTTCTAACAACTGAACTTCTTTCTGGACATCATAAGGTTCCGGAAACAATTCTTGAAGATAATCTATTAAAATGGTAGAGGAAAGGCACATATGTAAAGTCCCAAGCAAGGGACTATTTTAAAAGTCAAAGGATTACCACAGGGAGAATGATATTCACCCCCAAACATAGAGTAGTCTGTATCATTGGATAAACTAGTTACAATTTACTTAATTTCTAATTTATCAGATTTAGAAAAATGGTCAATTGTTTATCTAGGTTGTAATCAGGTGGGTTGCCTTCACTCACATTCAAATTCTTTACGAATCTATCATCTTCGTTTGAGACTATTGTCTTTGAATCGTTGGACTTTAAAACACTAGTCTCAGGATAAACTCTTTCCTCTAAATCATCATCGTCTTCATAATAAAAGGTAAATATTTCACCGTAGATAACAATGGTATTTCTAGTTAAGTCCCTTTCCTCTTGAATAGGTAAATAATCATTAATATTATTAAGATCGGAACTAGAGAGATCATTATTATCATGAAGCTCAAATGGTGTAAAAATTTCCTGATCATTATGACTACGGATTTCAATTTCCTCATTAACGATATCCTCATCATCATAATAATATGAAGATGATTGAACCTTATCTAAATAGGTAGTGTCTTCTATTCTAACCTCGTCCTTTATATTAGGTAAATATTCATCGTTATTATCAAGGGTACAATTGGAAACAATGTTTTGGAAATTAAGTTCATTTGGAAGAATACTAGTAGTTGACCGTTCATCTTCAATTTTCTCCTTATTTAAACGTGCATTAAGTTCACTGAGAGTTGTACACATAGCTTCAAGTCTTTCTGTTATTTTCCGTACATTTTCATCTAATTGATTAAGTGTATTATTCCAATAATTAGACAAAAAGTAGAAATTTGCGAACTTTCCATGTAACGGCTTGAGGACGTCTTCTAAAGATGAAGAACTAAAATTTTACTCAGTATAAAATTGCTCATTTACCCGTTCGTACGACTGGTGATCGTGTGAATAGTAATTGAGATCACTATGATATGAACCATAACCTCCAGAGGGTTGGTAGTGGTCCCAAGTACTATGTATACTATAGTCATAGTACGAATAATGTCCATTTTGAGATTCAGGTCTATAATCATTTTATTGGTCCTTATAATACCAGTTTGACATTTTTTATTTATTTATGGATGCACGTGTAAATGTAAGGTCAACTACAATTGGGTAGGCTCAGGTTACCTTAGTAAAATATACCTACAATCAAAGATTGGTCAAAGGTACAAGGCTAAGGCTTGTGGAATTTCGACTAATAACGCAAAGAAGAATCAGTGTACTATTCCACGTGTTTTCCTAAAATTCGGTAGCGGACGATGCAAATGATGTGTGTGCACCTTTTTTTTTTAAAGAATAAAAATAAAAATAATCTATAAATTAAAATTTTCTAATATAATATGTACAAAATAAACTAAATAAAAACTTGGATACTTACCTTTTTTGGAATGCAATTTATATCCCACAATAAATGTAAAATATCTCCTGCACATCAAAAATAAGAAAAATACCCAAGTAAAATCTAATAAAGAAAAATAAAAATAAAAATAAAAATAAATCCTAAACTAATTAACACAAAATCAAAGAAAAATTAAAATTCACAACTTTCAAATCCCGGGCAGCGGCGCCAAAAATCTTTTTCATCAATGGAAATCTCCTCGATAATAAATCGTGATTAATTTCCTTGATTTTCTTTCCGCTGGCAGAGATGCTCGGTGATGTTGTTGCTTTGTTGTTTGAACAAAATATTGATAAATATGGGTACAACTTAAGTAAAATAGGGAACTAGACTTAAGTTCCACGTGAAACAGATTCTCTCGAGAATATTTGATATTTTTCGGTTATTTTTCTTCCCTTTCTGATTTAGTGAGAATCAAATGTTTGTGGTGATTTTGTTGTGATTTCATGTGCATACGTTTTCTATTAACTAGGAAAGAATATCTCCTTGTCCAAAATCCCAAAAATATCTCTCCCAAATCTTGTTATCAATCCGCGTAGTTGAGGTATAAAGTGTCCCGCCAAATATCAATTTCAAATACAAGAGGTTGGGTTGCTTTATCAATATATGGGTGCCTTTATCAATTCTCCTTGGGTGCCTTTAACATTTTTTGAGCCGATTTTTCCATAATTGTTTATTCCTCGAGAATACCTACAAACACCATAAATACACAATATAAGTACAAAATAAGGACTAACAATATATTAATATGAGTTAAAATAAGACACGAAAACGTGTCTATCAGTATTAAATGTACCTGCACAAATAAAATTGATTCCACTTATGATCGATCACACACAGAACGGAGTCTGTTAACAATTGATGATCACAAGTCTATCGTCAGATTTAAAACAGATCTGAACAACCGTTAATCTCTTGATTTAGTTTGAGTGAACTTATGTCAAAAGAGAAGGCTCTCAAGAATAATCAAACTAGGTGCAATCAAGGCTTAACAATTGTTAGTCAATCAAATCAATAATTGAAAACTAAAATAACAAATGCAAATTCTAGTTTCCCACCAACTGTATTATCTAGATGCTTCGTGATCCCACAGAAGTCTTTAAACTAGCTATGTAAGAGATTTCGCCTAATTAGGTTACTCTCCTCTCCAGTATAGTATTACAAGATTATTTGTCGGCTAAAACAGTGACTACAAACTGAAGTTGTCAGCCTGCCTCAGGATGAGTTTGTAAGAAAAACAAACTTCACTATTTATAGACCAAGGTAGTTTTGACACCAAGGAATTTCCATAACCGAAAGTATTCTCAAGATATGCAATAAATACCATTTTTCGGTTTTGTCTAATTCCAACCGATATCCAACTATTATACCGAAATCCCTCATGGATTACAACTCAATATTAGCTAGCATTCAAGTATACTTTACTAATATATCTTCCAGAGATATGTTTTACTTGCTGGAAAAATAAAACATATAAATTTAAAAATCTTAACAAAAAGATTCTCAAACATTTCGTTTTGGGATCTCATCTTGAGTATCAAGGAATATCTTTGAACAATAAAAGAATACGATTTTACACATGTTCAAATTACTCACTATGTCGACATCTTGAACTTTCCTAAATAGTGAACCCACATTCCGAAAATCACACAAACCCTAGAGAATACGTGAAACCGAAAATATGATTTTATTCTGGAGATCGGTTCTGCTAGAGATCCCCAATAAGGATCGGTCATGCTATAGATCCCCTATCGGTCATGATATAGATCTCCAATAGTAACTGGACCACCAATCCTATTAATTCCTTTCAACTACTAAACAAGTTTTACAAGTATACTTTCTTACTCGTGTAGTTAAACCTAGTTTTCTAGGTACGGAATCAATCCTAAGTAATAGTGTCAATATCGAGATTACGAAGTTCAAAAGATAAGAAATCACTGAAGAACAAAAACTTGATAACTATTTTTGATCCTGCAACATCAACAGGTCTGAGAATTGAATCTGATTCAAAGAAGAAAAAATCTCTCCCTCGATTTCAGTCTGCAGAAAAAACCTCTCTTCTCAACTGAAAACGTTATGTTCTTTCCAACGATTAAAACTGCCTCTCTCTTCTCAACTGAAAACGTTATTTTCTTTCCAACGATTAAAACTGCCCGTTTATGGGAGGTTATAATTGGAAATAAATTTTTTTGGATATTCCTTCTATAAAAAGTTTGCTTAAAAAATACTCCGTGGGGTTAATTGTTCAAGGCCCACTCATATGATTCATTTTCTTTCTGAATAAAAGGTTTCATCTGTTTTTTTTGTTTTTTTGTATCCTCGTATTCAAATACCAAAAACTTCCGAAGTCAACCTGATCTTTCTTCTCACTATTTGGACACTGGCTATCAAGGAATTGAACACATGTATATATAGATTCAAATCTGTGGTACAACTAACAACATTGTTATGTTCCTGTTTCTACCTTCTGGTTCTGAAAGAGCTGGCTATAACTAAGTAGAGAGAAGTCCCATCAATTTCATTTACTTTTTACATATTGATATGTACATAAATTATTGCAAGTTACAACAAAAGTAATCCTAGGTAAAGAAGCTATTCTAAGGTCCTAAAATATGGCTACAATAATTATGTACATGCCATTTACAGAAACAAAGAAAACGTATTCACCAGAATGGACACCACCTGAAAAAAAGAAAGAAATAACACAATTAATCAAGTGATAAAAATTTTGCAAAGAAAGGAAACATAAAACAATCAAGAGCTTTGCCAACAGCAGCATAAAAGAGTCAAAGCACACAAACATGTGGAGATGGCATAACTTGAAACTATATTTTGTCGAATTCAGATCTTTTAGATAACTATCTTAAATGCAGAGATCTAAGAGATCCAAATCCACTAATGGTCGAGTTCAATTAAAGATCAAAATTTCACAAGCTTAATCAATTGTATGATATTCTGTGGTAATTGTTTAAGGAAATGGTAGAAGTGAAAATGACCACTAATGTAGCTGATTTTACTGAGTTGGCTGAAAATAACTGGAACGAAATTGAAAATACTTACCCAACATAATTCTGGCACAAATTTTCATGTGATGTAGCTTGAAGAATCAATTTCTGAACTTGCAGTTTTACAGAAAGCCCGTGATCTACTTCACGAGTATCTCCAGAGATCAATGTGGTATGGTCTACTGCATGTGGGATGGAGCTGGTTGTGCCAGGCACTGAAGCACCGGTGGAGAAGTCACGCCCTGTAAGTTTATTGCTCATCCGTTCCATGACGACCACAGCACGCACATTTAAAACTTCATTAGCATTAGCATCACTAAGTTGGTTGACAGCCTGTACAAGAATGACCAATAGGGTATGAAATCACTTGCAAACTTCAATATTAAAAAAACCACAAAATCACTGAAGGAAAATATAAATACCTGAAGAAGTTCTCTTTCTCTAGCACCTCTTTGAGGTAGGTCCCTATTGGCCACAGGTTCTTCACTATTCACAACTGGCTGGACATGACTACTAGTAAGAGGGACTTCGTTGAAATTAAAAAGTCGCCAATTTATGAGAGGATCGTGTACAAAAGCCTGTGAACAAGTAAACGCAGGAATTACCAACCTCAGAAAATTTCAAAAAAACTACTTACAAGGTCAATATGTAATAAGTGACACACAGCAAGGAAAGAACATATATATGAAAGAACAAAAGAAACCATTTAAGTTGTCAAGCTGCTTGGATTAGTAAAGAGAGATTTTCTTAGTGAGTTAAACATATGCCTAAGAATGAAGCATAAGTTCTTGTGATTAACTAGGAAAGGCGCTATTAGCAGACAGATAATCTAAGCCATGATTCCAATGAAGTTCTGTCAGTGTTAGATGAAGCCTCACTGTGTCTCAAAATAAAAAAACAGAAGTGATTGTAGAAGACATATTTGCAGTAAAGTAATATCGAATCTTATATATGCTGGTCAATTTGAGCCAGTTGCTTCGCCGTCACCACCAAAACAAAAACCAAACAAACAAACATAGATACTAGAATGTATATTTTTGCTGTCCATGGTGACAGGAATTGAACCATCGAATAATACCGAACCACGTAAACTGTGTCATGTTTATTATGTTCTTTACCTATGCATATGTTTCCTTGAATGGTGTAGTGAATTCTATGTTAGTGTTAGTTTGCTATGTACTCTTCATTTATTTGTCTTTAGAATGTTTCAGTTGGTCAGATTGTTTCTACTTTCAGCTAACTAACAACATTCAATTTGCAAGGAGCTCATACAATTTGATCACTGTGATATACTAACAGTTAAATAAAAATCTTTGGTTTTATACCTCCATCATAGCCATGACACTATCCTTATTTGTTCGAAGAACTTGCATAACATTCTCGCAAGTTGATCTGAAGTTTCCCTCAATGCCACTGACTTCCATAGCTTTCACAAGCATTCTAGTCAAACGGAATGGAACCTGTTTCATGATATTTTAGTATTGGAAAACTTTAAGAATGATATTTTAGTATTGACAAAGGTTATGCATTTATCATTGGACCAAGCATACCTTTTCTGGGAACTTCTCTCGGTTCATCGAAGCTTCAAAGCAATCTCCAAAATCAATATGTAATATTTTCCCACTACAAATTTTTTGCAATTAATAAATACCTTTAAATTGTTCTCATCTATGAGAAGAAAAGGAAGACTTAAAAGTTTGAAATACCTATAACGATGTAGCATAAGATTACTTGGATGTCTGTCTCCTAATCCAAGGAGATAACCTACCTGGAATTTTTTTTGAATTCATTGTTAGCTTCATGTAAAATATGACTTGATGGTTTAGAGATTAGACATGAGAAGTAAATACCATGCTCATGACAGCCAAGCTTCTAGTATAATTTGTCCTACGGTCTAACCAGACCTCAGAAGTACGACTTTTTAACCACAGAACCTACAACATTCAACACATAAGATTTCAGAAAGGATGACATGGAAAATTCCAACAACAGAAAAGAGCAACCAGGAAGAATCATCAGATAATGCAAGAAGATAAATTCTCAATACTGCACGGCATTTTTTACAAGTATTAAAGAGAAATGTGGTATTATACCCTTGACAAGTCATTCCCTTCAGTATTCTGCAAAGCATGCTCAAACACTTCGACTTTAGCGATGAGTGGCAAGTGATCATAATCCGGAGCAAAAGCCAGCATAAGTTTGTGCTCTTGATTCAAGGTGATCTGCGAATCAATGTATGCAGATCAGTTTTGATTATTCTAATAACCAAAAGAAAATTATAATTTATGCATACCAACCTTTCTGGCATCTCTGTATTCCCGAATCAAATGGTGCAAAGTATCACAATTTGGAACCCATCCAATTAACCCACTATTGGGAGATAATGGGATGACAGCGTAACGTTGAATAGAAAGATCCTTCTCTTGAGTTTTTCTGGAGTTCTCCAACAAGGTATTCACTAGTCCAAAAAGCTAATAAAAGCACTTTTAGTTAATACCACATTACTACCTATTAATAATACATACAAAGAAAAAACGAACAAAGGCGGTCAATGGGAAACGAATTATGTTATTACCTGCATAACACGCTCATCTTGACGCAAATCTTCGTGCCCCTTCAACAGAAAAGCATAGTTTTCTCCATCACTCCCATGAACTGTCAACTTGCGGGGCCGCTGTTTAGATGTTATCACAAGAAGCTGTGGCGCAAATGAAGCAATGGTAACAACAGGTGATCCTGATATACAAAAGTAAGCACTAACATTAGAGCACTAAAGGCTTACAAAAGTCCATCAGATATTCACCAGAATCTAATCAACCACCTGCACGGTATGTTCCAGGCACAGCAAGCTCCAAGTCACGGCAGTCAAGCAGCTCTGGGGAAACAGACTGCAAATTTTGAAGCCGGTGAGAAAAGCACTAATGAGATCATTAAGAGACTACATTTAAAAAAAAACAATCATGTTGTTCCTTACCTGCAAGTCTAGGGTTGTAAGACTAGGAAGCTGCTTGTCAATACGTCTAAATACATGATAATAGAGATCCCATGCCTGTCAAACAAATATCTACTTGTCAATAGTAGTGTCACAAAAATACAAAGTTGACATTAAGTGATGGTTTTGTAGCAGAAAAACCATTGAATACACTGGTGGAAGTTTTAGTCAAAACAGAGTTGCAATACAGAATTTATCAAATAAATATACAACTTGACCAGGATTTGCAAAGATCTAGAAAGATAACACCAAATGAATAATTACAACACGGCCAAGGAAAACGAATTTTAATTCTATAACGATAACCCACATGCTTAATTAGAAAATTCGAGAAAACAGATAAATAAAACTGTATAGCATTTACAAGCACATTCTAAATCGTAAACAAAGAGAAACTAGAGAAACCAACATTAAAGCGAGAAGAGTCAACTTTTTAATTTTCCCTGAACTGAATAAATAAATCCACCCAGATGAAACAGAAGTATATAAAGGTGCAAGCCAAATTCACGTAGGATCTCTATTACCTGAGTAAGTTCTGCATCCTTCCCAGTTTTCTTATATTTCATGCAGCACTCATAGGCCTCCAGTAATTCATGACCATATGCCTGTTTCCAGCAGAAACAAATTTGAAGGTCAAACATTCAACGGGCATATTATGTTTGACACTTTGGTATGAATAGTTTTGAGTTTCCATAATATGTGAAAGAAAACTTGCTGAATACTGTATGCTGAAAGACTAAAATGGTGAAGATTTTTGACAAGCTCCAGGCTCCAACTGCACAAAGCTTGCACACTCAGTGATGACATAGTACACTCTTTACCATGAAACTCACCGAGCAACATGGTCCACACGACAACTTGCCAACAAGGTATCAATCTACACTTGGTGGCAAACAGGCCGAAACAACTTGGAAGGGATCAGTTGTTCAGGGAATATAAATCCAAGGTTTATTGATAATGCTTATATTCCGAAAGGTCTGTTTGCATAATGAGTTATTCTTAATGCTTATACTATGGAAGGTGGACAACCACAATTTTAGCTGAAAATACATAGATGGACCAAAGCATATATGATCTGGACATGTTTCCTAGTCCATCACCATGCAACTCACCTAGTTGGCAAACTATCTTTCACCTGGGTCGCCATGCAACGGGCCAGGAAATTCCAAATCTAGGTACAATGACCAAGATAATTACCTGGATAAAAGTTTGTTCTTTAATAGTGCTAGCCCCTTCCTTCAGCCTTTCGTGCAGTGGCTCCAGCACATTTAACATTCCTTCAATATTATGTTCACCAAAATACAGTCTGCTAGCTTCTTCAAGAGCTTCATGCCACATTTCATGCCAAAGTATCGCAACCCTAATCAACTCCTTGGACACAAGTTGTGCCTACATGAACAGAATCTCATAATAAAATAACAGGCACTAGCATCCAAGATTCCAATTAAAATAAGATTTCTTTAAAAAAAAAAAAAAAAAAACAATTGCTAACCTGATCCACAAGTATGCCGCTATGCTGCCTAACTTTATCAACTACTTCTTGTGCTGCAGCTCTGCGCATATTGCTTATTGATTTACACGCCACAAGAAGAGGGTACATAAGAGCCTGTCAACGAAATCCATAAACATTTCTTAAAGTGCCTAAATGGCGTGTCTTTTCACAAGTTCCACAGAAAATATTATCGACTAAAAAGATAACACACACTAAAAGGCCAAACATAAATGCTTTAATTCATCAAAGAAAAACTATTTCCGCAAAAGAATAATATTGTAGAACTAAAAGTAAATGTCATCACAGCATTTGCTAGTCCAAGAAATGGAACACGCCGACATTATGCACTCGACATGCAGCATCGGAACCAAAACACCCAGACAGACTAATTGGAAAGACCTGTGTGACAGGAGTATCAATGTTTTGCTTGAAATGCGTTTTACCTTTCCCCTATGCTAGATATCATTTAATAAAGGACGGCTGGACATGGAGCAAATATGAAACCAGCTTTCTGGTTTCTGATCATCATTTAGTGGTTTAACATGTTTAGAGCTGAACATTTTTTGCATTCTACTTTTAGGAGTTACCCAAGTACAAAAAAGAGATTGTGGAAACAACAAAAGCAAACCTGTGGATGTCCTCGCCCTATCCGCACTAGAAGCGATTGTATGAGCTCTCTCACAGCATGGTTGTTTGAATGTATTCTAGCAATTATTTGAGGCAACACAACCAGCCATGTGTCAATATTAACATGTGCAAATCCTTTCTGCAGCGCCAATTGAACCTCCGCAGTAGCTCCATGGTTAAACCACAACGTGAGAAGACGAAGGATATCCTGGAAAAAGAATTACCAGCTCATTTAAAAGTGCAGTTAGCAAACATAGAGATCATGAAATAAA
This sequence comes from Papaver californicum, assembly GCA_023531435.1. NCBI lineage: Eukaryota > Viridiplantae > Streptophyta > Magnoliopsida > Ranunculales > Papaveraceae > Papaver > Papaver californicum. The sequence goes on from JAJJMC010022854.1 coordinate 1,988,925, forward strand.
TATTACACTGATTTAGAGACAGATATATAAAACCCAAGGTCTCATATTCAACTAATGATAGAGATACATATAGATCACAACACTATTTGCATCAACAAGCAATAATATGTGGGTCCAGATTAAGTTACATACAAAGCTGGCAAAACTTTATGCTGCAAAATAAGAATGTAAAACGTAAATAGTACTTTACCCATGTATGATTTAAGATCTAATCTCCAGATAGTAAATTTGAAATAAGAATAACAAATATAAAAGATGAGTTTGTATAATAGGAAGATATTTACAAGTTTCGGATAAAAAAGTTTAAATGTGACATAAGGATTTTCTTGGTGAAACTCTAAGTATGATTAACATAAGCGAAACCTGCTTCCACATGGGTAACAATTTACCTGTAAACTGTCGTCCACTCCTTTTGCAGTTGATGCACATGCAATTGAATGAAAATAACCAGTAACAGCTGCTACAACATACTTCCCAGCAAAATCAGGGAACCCTCTCCCAGTGTAAACATTCATGTAATGAGACATAACAGCAGTATTGAAGAGTGCCCATGTGTGCCACGCTTTTGACCAGTCAGTTGCATATTGAGTGGCATTCCGGAATGCAATAAGAACTTCTGCTGACAACCAGAGACGATAAGCAGATAAATAAGACGACATTCTTCAAGAAAAAGACAAAAGAAGCAAACATTAAAGAATATTTGTGTCGCCAAACAATGAGATGCAAACAATTAATCAAAAAATAACCTTGTATAGTCTCATCATCCAACGCGGGAGAAAGTGCCCACTGCCAAGTCCCAAGTTTCAGGTAAACACGAGCAATAAGCGGAATGCAAGGACTTGAAGAACTAACTAAACCAGCTGGTAACCCTGGCGGACTGCTCATTGTTCCTGAAAGCTCCATAGCAAGATCCTAAAAAGGAGAAACAACTAACAATTACGATAAAAACCATGAAAAATATAATTAAATATTTTCCATCAGAAGGTAGGCGCCAAAACTGCATCATCAGAAGGGTCAGAAAAAGATAGAAAAGAAGGTGTTCTTGGTACCTGCAACCTTGCAAATGATTCTTTTCTCTTCAGATCCTCCCCAAGTGACCATTGATGCTTTAAGTAGGCCAAAATCACTTGTGGAGGTCCATGATATGGCATATTTCCCATAGTGGTTTCGGGGTCGTACTGTATTCAATAAATATATTAAATTAAAATAAAATGAAATAACTTACCGATAATGAAGTAGTTGAAAGCAGAGATTTAGCACCAATAAATATGCACCACTGACCTGTAACAGTTTGACTAAAGTGGACCGCGCTTGACTAATTCTACCGCTTTTGCGGCAAAGAGAAGCAAACTTGAGCCAAGTATCAATGTCTTCTGCGGGGGGGAGCACAAGTGCTCGGACTGCGAGAAGTGCTTGCCAAACCTGCACGATTCAAGAATGAAGACAAAGAGAAACATCATTCTATGTAAAAATGAAAGGACTCAGCACTGAATCATAGATGACCAATGCAAGAAAACACCAGCTCGCAAAGAAGCTAGGCATAATAAAAGTAAAGCATGCAATAACCAGATTTAAGAATTATCCCCAACCAGTAAGCGTTAGAAAGGTTAAATTTGGAAAAGGAGATTGGCACATAAAGGCTTACTCACCTCTACATTCCGCTTTGTTCCTTGTATACGTTCGGTCCACATATTTCGAATCAGGGCTCTCCGTCCTTCAGCGACGGAGTTTGCCATTGGAAGCGTACAGTAATCAATGACCTGTAGCACATTGCACAGGTGTTCAGATCTACGTTGGTACTTTCAAGAAGTGACTTTGTTTGGCAAATTCAAATCCAGTTTGACACAAAAATGACCATAGGAATTAAGATCAGAAAATACCTCCTCTAATTCAGACAGCTGTTGAACTCGCACCATATTGCTGTAAGCACGATCGTAACTCTCAAGGACCTACATAACGAGTTTTTTCTTAAATATATTACCACAGATCAGATATTATGGGAGAAGAAAACTTATGAATAGAAGTAAAAATTTGATACTTTAGTAGTAATTATAAGGAAACTTGAAATTTAAATACCAAACAGAAAAAAGAAGGAAAAAAAATGAATAGAAGGAGAAAAGAGAAAAATAGCATTCATGGATGGCTTTGAAAACTGCACAGAGTTTGAATTTTAACAACAAAACTATCACGCTCCAACTAAAAGAGAAAGCTAAAGACATCAACTGACTCACTTTGTAATATGAAAAGTGCACAGGGTTTGTTAACAGGCCAATACCCATTTTAAAAACAACTCAACAAAACCAATCCAGGGCACGGGAGCTAAAGAAACTTACCAGGGCTGCAAGCTCTGTTGCCAAACATTTTCTTGCCCTCTCAACAAATTCACGTGCCTCGTCATACTGTAAATAAGGGAAATTAATATCTCTATGCAGATTGAAATCATAAGAAAAATCAACACGCAAGATCGACAATATCAATGATTCTTACCTTCCCACGGCGAACCAACAGAACAGCCCTAAAGAAAGTACCGTTACTACTTCCGTCACCAGTTGCAGCAGTGTTCCCTAGAATCCGGAGTTTGGTCTCATCCCCATCATCCAGACGAGACACATAATCCGACATCTGATCCCACTCCCCCATGTTCCAGGCAGCACTAGCAGCCTGGAAAAATGCACCATCTCTTTGAGCGGAAGCCAAAATATATATTCATAGAAAGTACGATAAATGAGTAAGCACAAACCATTGGTGCCATTTCCAGTCGAGCTGCAGGCTCTGCAGGGGTCCAAAATTCCTTGCAGAGGTTATTGAGCTCTTCCCATCGAGCTAGTGCAGCCAAGCATCGCATTCTCCCTACGAGATATATACAAAATGAAAACCCTTAGCGGTATCTTTGTAATAGAAGGTCAACAGAAGAATATGAAACATCTGTAAAATATATTATAAAAAATACCAGGAGCAAGAAAAGGAAAAGGGACAACCAACAGCCCACGAAAGGCTCACATTTGCACATTAAAGCAACAGATGATACTAAGAGCATCTTTTGTTGCTCCTCTTCTTGAAACAGTTAATGCTTATGGCAAGAAAAACTGAAGAACGAAAAGACGCAAACCAGACACACGGATAACAGTACAAACCTAATGTAGCATCCAAAATGACATGGGGACTTGCTGCCTGAGATGCTTTGACAGTGTATGCCTTGAGAGCATCATCCCACCGCTGCAGTTTTTCATACCTATAGTAGATACCATAGCACCACATGATAAGAGAGCCTCCGTCAATCAAGTAAAATGCACAACAGCGACTGCTAAAGCTATAACCTAAACTGCTATAGAAAGGCAACAGTGGCCTATCTCTTAATGCAGAACAGACGAACATTTATAAAATCTCAACAAAATGGAGTATGGCTTAAATGTACCAGGATTCCTTCAGTTGGACATCCAAATCTTGCTGAGCATAAGTCAGTATTCCGACGGCAGCCTGGGGATAAAAACCTTGATTAGACGGAAAGTACCCCTTGAATGTTTTTATGAACACCATGTGTACTGGATATTAAACTCATTTGAAGTCTGTAACGTAAAGGATATACAGACCTCATGCTGGTGCAACTGATTATTTATATGTATAAGAGCTTCAACAGCAGCCACTGGGTTAGCATCCATCTTCTTCGAGCGCGCACCTTCAAACTCCATTTCCTTATAATGTAGAGCCTTCGCAAATGCTCTACACTGAGGACTAATTCAGCTTCAGTAGATGCATCAATATAAAGGAGGAGCTCTCGATACAAAGGAGCAATATGAAATTACCAGTTGGGTGAGCTAGATCACCAATAAAATTCCTAATCAATCTAAAAGATCAAAATTACCTTTTCTGCAAGAGCACCAAGTAGTCGAATATCTATTGGAAGAGGTTTCTCGTCATGCTCCATAAATTCAGCCTGTGGATACAGGAGTTCAAGATATGTTCAGATGGAGCCATATTATGTAAGTCCAGCACATCATTGGGGTAGAGTATGTCTCTCCTATTTATAGACATGGAACTGCTATAACACAAAATGTCTTCAGCCTGAGTCAAATCCAAAATGGATAGCTCAAGACACAGACCTTATTCGTAGAAAATACACAGCTTGTATACCTCAATGGGATATTGAGTCCGACATCAATTAATTGCAATACAAGAAAATATAGAATTATGTATGGAATAGGGTGAGCACATACGATCAGCGGCAGGATCATGGGCACAAATGGCGGTGACAACATCTCATATACACTATAACCATAACAATGCCAAACTATACGATATTATACTGGCAGTCTGATACCACAAAAATCAGTTAATACCTAAACATGAAATTTGTTACTACTTTCATTGGATTACTATTTTCATAAATTTGCAAATCAAAGACTAAATTTGCACTTCCACATCAAACTGACAACTCTCTAGATAAAACAATTTCTTTTTCTTCTTTTTTCGTAAATTATCCCATAGTATCTGTGTGAACATAACAAGAAAAATATGACTACCCCCGAGTATATATCACAATGAATGACGAAGATTCTTTCAAAAATAGTACATACCAAGTTAAGGAGTGTTGCCAGAATTTCTGGAGGAATATTTGGAGAAGAAAATGCCATCTCTAAACTCCTAACCAACTGTTGCTGACAAGTTTCGTTCAGTTGAGCCCAGCAACTAACAAAACCAGCTGCAAACAGCTCGCGGCCAACGAAAGGCTGCAATTACAAGGTCAATCTTCAGGACCAAAAGTAGATGTACAGATAACAGAAAAAAAATAAATCATGTACCACCTGCAATTGTGCAAGCCTTGCACAGGTTCGCAAAGCAGGAGATGGAGATTCTTTGAGGAGTTCAATACTAAAATGTCTCATCCACTCAGCCCAATCTTCCTTAGTACTCCTTTGAGAAGCCTCGCCAGCTGTCCTTAATCGACCATCGTTGACCTGTAAGGAAAAGAGTCAAGTTAAAACTTGTTTGATAAAAGAAAATGATACGAGCTCAAATGGTGACTGGAAGGGTAAGAATATAGTTTAGCGTCACAATCCCACCCACATGTCAACAATATTGTCCCCTTAATGGCCATCGCTCACTATTATGGGGTTTTGTTTGGGCAAGAGGCTAGGCACAGGCCTGGTTAATCTCTCTCAAAAGGCCTTGGGAACATCTCTACTTACTAGTTGAACTTTAAGGACCGGTTGTGTATGAAAAGGATAAATAACTAATACTAAAAGTTGATACTAAAGAATATGAGTTTCTACCAAGCTGCACTAAATAGCATGAAGAGGATAAAACCCTTGCTCCCAAAACCAAATAGCTATTTAAAACACTCACTAATCTCCAACCTCCTGTGGATCCATAATAAACATACTAAACAAGACGGTACCAATAATCCATTACAAATAAAGCATGTCTAAGGAACTTTTTCTGTCATGAAGATATTTTCTCAATGTAATCATGGAAAAAATGTTTACCCAACATCTAAGCTACGTTTCAATCACCAGACAGTAATAAGAATCAATTTCTGAGAGGTGACAACACATAATCTGAAAGCAACTTAACTGCTGGATCAGAATGACCAGATAAATACCATAGGTCAAGACTAGATTTCGGGAAAAAAATCAGGTAGATTTGTCACCGGTTAAGCTGACATGCACGTGTACAAGAACGGAATAATGAGAATATACAGTAGGTCGATACAATCACTAAAGGCCATAGGACAAAGGAACATACAGGTAAAAAATTATCCAGCAGTAATCTAGAAAAGAAATTACTTGATGGCTTCTTAGTTGCTTGTTCATCTCAGGCCCCTCCTCAAAATTCTCAACATCATTCAGAGGATCACTTATGACCTCAACAGGATGTCGCCGAGTCAATCTACTAGCAGAACTCCCCAATATTAATGGCTCACGCCTACGTAGACGTCCTTCGATTTCCTCAAATTCCTTATGCTGGAAATAAAGCTCTCACTATCAGAAATTTCTTACGATGAACAATCTGTGAAATAACTAATGAAAATAGAGAGATTAAACAAAGTCTTTGAAACTATGGTTTAGGAGAAGACCCTCAAACGGTGTTTCAGCAAAAGTTTATGGATTGACGGCACGAAAATGGTGAAGTCCTCCCCAAGGGCATGTGCTAAGGAGCAAAGGGCATCAACAGCATCCTTCCTAAGCTCATCATTGTTTCTGCAAATGACGAAAATGGGTGGGAGCATTTGTGAAAAGAATTAGACGCAAGGTATCACACCTCCTTAAGAGACTTACGATTCTCGGAAAGCATGAACATTGCAATGCTACACTGCTACTAGATAAGCATAACTGGGTACCAGTATGATGTTGTCTAATTGTTAAATTCTAGAAGGAAAAACAAATCAATATGACATCCCCCAACTAACAAGAAAGCTAGTGGCATGCAGATATATTAATGGCAGGATGTTGAGAACTTACCCATCCAGGACAAGCTTCAAATGATGGACTAGCGCTGCTACATGTCCAGTTACCTACAAAAGGAAATATATATGCGGAAAATTACATATAAGAAAAGTAGAAAACAAATTTCACATGGTACACAATTGGGAAACCGAAAACCAAAGAGAAGTAGTGTAGTACCTGCACACAAGGGATCAACCTTGTAAGAGTCTTAATAGCAGCACGCCGTATTTCCACTGAAGCATCCACTTTAAACAAACGAATGAGCGCCGGAAGAAGTAAATGCATGTGCTCATCCAAAGTCCCTGCAACACACAAACAATAAGAGTACCAAATATATAAGGCTGGTTCAAACAAATAGAAAAACAGAAGTGACTGATTGATACAAATACAACAAACAACAGAGCTAAGCTAAAGAATACGAACCCCCAAACACTTCAAGAGTATGAAGAATATCTAGGACATAAGTGTAGTCATTACACCGTTCAGCATCAGTCAGTACTAGAATACAACATGGAAGAATAACAGGAATATATGTCCTAAATTCATCATTTAATGCCAAGCAAAGCTGCTCTACAAGGTGAAGAACCTGCGAGATCGAAATATTCTCAAACAGAAGGAAACGCAGAAATTATATTATAATAATAAATCCCCAGGATATTACAGTATGGGGTCAAGAATCAAGAAACTTAATATCAAGGAGGTACTTACAGGTGAACCAAGCACAGGACGATTAGATGCTGGCAAACTAAAAGAAGCCCATAATTCAGATATAAGAGACAGCAACTCGGGCAGATACTTGCGTATATGCTACACAAACATAATACCAGACGCTCATTAGCATACTAAAAGAATCACTGAACCATCAGAAATAAAAGTCAAACTGGCATGAACTATGATGCCTTCCATGGTTCTCTTTTACCTGGCGCACAATTGATACTAATGTCCCAAGCTTCCAAGTTATAAACTCTTTTAGTCCATCTTCACATGTGCGGACAGTGTGGAAGAGATCAGGCAAAACCTACAGGTAGAAAGAGATAACTTTCATTTTGACATTTAATTGTGGTCTCATTGAACAAAAAAGAAATGGGACAGATGCCCAACTCAGTTTTGTAGATTCAAGTCTTTTTTTTTTCTTCTTAATGTCTTCCTTTTCTTCTCATTTTCAAGATTAAAATCTCAATAGGACTGTACACTTGATTAACCGACAAAATGTCTCAATTGAATCAAGATGGAACACTGACAATCCGGAACATCCAACATTGCACATATGGGAAGAAAACAATTATAAGAGGACAAGCAACATATGTATATATATATGCTCATAAAGGAAAGAAGTGGTTGCTGTAATTTGGCTATCTTAAGATCACTGAGATACAAATATGTTGAACGTCAACTGAAACTTATATTATTGAACTAACCTTTGGCAAATAAGGAACGCACCCAAGGCCCATGGACTAATCTCGCAAGAACGGGAAAAAATAACTGGTTAGGAAGCATTAAAAGAAATACAATAAACAAAAGAAAAGTAAAAGAGAGATGAAAATGTTGAAATGGAGAGACGATATATTACCTTGAATATGAACATAAGAGAACCAACAACCTTTTGATGATAGCTTGAGAGAGAAGGATCCCGAAGAATGCGCATGAGTGAGCTGATTGCAACCTGGTCATTAAAACTCAAATTAAAACACATGGAAGACCATAAAACGTCCTAAATTCTGTCCTAAATATTTACCGTAGGATAATAATCCTCTGATGTGGCAAAAGATGGCCAAAGGTCCGTGGGTAACTCATCCATTGATCGGATGTGCTGGCCAGTATCACTGGCTGCACGGATAACTTCTCCATGTGACCCTGGCAAGCTTTGTTGATTCCGTTTATGAACATGGGGATCCAAGGCACCCATAATCCCTAATACCTGAAGAAGAACGACAAGAACTATTTCAGCACAGTAATAATTGTATAGGTACATCACCAAAATATCAAGTCCAAAGACAAATACCTTCAATACTTCTCGTCTGGTAGACCAAGCCAGCTCACCGTTCAGCAACTTTAATAGTAATCCAAGCAAAAGCGGGTACTCGTTATATGGCTCAATTACATAGCTGTGAAAAAAGACAAAAAATAAATAAATCATGTGGCATAATAGTTTCAGAAATCATTACAACAGTGAATGTAGAAAAGACTACTGCTTCCTATTGGATCTCGTGAGGGGGGAAATGTATGTATAAGAAAGTAGAAACAGTGTAAGCATTCAGCTACGGAGTGTCATACATCTCAAGAATAAACTAAAAATGCAACGCTACGCGCAACTCAATTTTAAACCGAGACTGTCTGCCTTGCAACCAGTAGCAACTTACAATAATAAGTAATTTTAATATGTTTGACACCGTCAAGCCGAGCAATTGCACTTATGATGCTATTTATAAAATGAGGCCAGCAAACAGAATTAAGAATCTAAAACTAGATAACCTCCCCTAAGAGTCCTCCAAGAAACACCAATTTACCACAAAAAAAAGTTAAAAATTAAAAAAACTACTCCAATTAATTCAGCAATCAAATCTAGTCTTGGCCTTCTCATATCAACTAAAAAAGAGTACAACCATGTGTGACCTAAACCTTTACCAAAGTTGAGAAGATTAATAGTGGTGCATCTAGAATATGTTGTTTGGAGGGATAGATCTGATGCAGCCTTTTATTTGGAGGCACAGTTTGATGTGCAACAACATCAGCGATATAAAACAAGAGAAGATAGCCTCAAAAATATCTTTTCAAGAGAAAACAGTGCTGGTATGTAGTAGCATACCCTGTGCTCTGTACAACTTGACCAAGTGTTGCTACGGCAACTTCACGCTTTGTAACAGATGACCCATCGATTAAAGCCTCTACAATCAATGGCATTACCTGAGGAAGATACTGCCGCATTGCAAAACCACCCTGCATATGAGTGTATTCAACATAAGGAGTAAGTAGCAATACCAGTGCAGTCTGACAAAATAATACATAAAAACGTTTTGCTGTTAAAGTAGTTTAATATTATCAGCTACATCTCTCGTTGGCAGGAACAGCAGTAAACATACCAAACCTATGTAATTGCATTACAAGATATGTATCTTAAAATCACCATTCACTTTTATCATTTATGCTACCCATGGAGTACCCTCACAAGTGGGGGCGGTAATAGGTTGACTAACAGATAAAATTGTCGAGCAGTGAGATATACATTCACTCATTCAGGACTCTATTCTTTTTTTACATGAAGTCTAAGCGGGCAAAATATACAAGTTAAATATTAAGAAACTGAATAAATGTTACAATTAACACCTCATTTTCCCAGCCTCTTTACTTGCCACGATGGATTTAATACTCTAGAGAACTAGGCCCGTGAAAGAACGGAAGAGAACTATCTTTGTAGCTCAAAAATCTAGAACCACTTTTGCTAGAAAATCCTTGAAGAGGTACAGTATCTGATACGCAGTAGTTCAAGAAATGAAATGCAAAAGTTTAGCTGCATGCATTTTAATTCTTTTGGACAGATGGTTTCTAGGCTTCAAGCTCGCAAATGGTGGGTATGTTTGATGTTTCAAAACATGGAGTAGGAGAGCAGAAGGAAGATTTTACGAGCAACTACATAAAAAGTTAAAAGTGTTCACTCACCACTCTAGCAAGCTCCCCAACAGTAACAAGAACACCATTTACAATACCATTACTTGCATTCACCCCAGTGCCCTCACGAAGCTTTGACACTAGTGCCTGACGAAATTGAAGAGCAAACAGTAAGAGATAGCTCACTAGTCGAGCTGATGTATAAACAAAACACTAAGCGAACCTTGTGCAAAGGAGCAATATATGGAAGTATAAGTCGTTCACAACTTCGAATTAAGCAACCCAACAGTTTCGCACTTTCTTCTCTACATTTGCTATCTGCACTGCTGACAAACAAGATATGTCAACATCTGAAGATTTCGTGACTGAAAAATTGAACAAAGAATGGTGGATTTTCTAAATGCACGAACATAGCCACTAAAAAAACATCTTCTTTCCTCAACTTCGAAGGAATTAGAATTACAATAGCCGTATGACCTTTGTTCTAGATATGTCAACAGTTGTATGAGATGGCGACGAAGTGCTGGAAGAACATATGCTGGATTTTTTTCAGATAACCTCCCAGCCAATGAGATTGCATACTCTCGAACAACAAAATCCTGTAACAGTATAAAAAAAAACTATAAATTAAAAGATAGATGAAAAAGAGGTAAAGAGGAATCAAGAAATAATGAGTTTAGCAGTAGCTAATCACGAACTAGAGTAGAACAAAGTTTTTATGATATTCAGCATGCTAGGAAACATATGTTCATCTTTTTCAAGAATATTCAAAAAATTATAATTGGTGCCCAGTTTGGAAGCTCTTTTCGTTTATAAGATTCCAATTTTAAATACCAAACCTTAATTGCCAACATCAAAAGTGAGTATAATGTTACTGATATAAATCCTTGTTCCGCTGAGGAATGTAACTGTGCATTATCAGCTAATCTCCTAAAAATGGGCCTTTGCAATTTAGAGTGATAGAGTACGATTGAAGAAGACAAAATCCAAATGAAACTACAAAAAGCACAAACGGGACACATTCAAGTTGGTCAAAATTTATTTAACCGACATGAACAAATTTTAAGAATTTGGACCGCTGATGGGAGTTCAAGATAGAAATTGCTCATAGAAAATTCTACTTCCCCTACTGAATGAAGAAATGATACTTTATACTCATGTACATGCTTTGACAACAAAAGGCCAAATAACTTGAGAGCCACCCACATTTCCAAAAATCAATCAGTCAGATGCTTTGAATCAAACTCATGTAAATGATAATTTAAACTCATGTGACAGCCATGCCAACAACCACATGATTTAAAGTGACTATAATTTTATTTACTAGTTATATATACAAAAAAATGCATTTACATTTTGCATCTCATCAAAATTTCCTCCGGTATAGTAATGTAATGTCTCTTCAATTTGAAAGACTTGCGTAAATGGTGTTATCTCTTTTCTAATGGAAGCCTATAAGTAATATCCCAAGTGGTTCACTCTCTTTGTTTCATTGTAACTCTTTGATATTATGTCTATAGCAAATGGACACGACTAAGCCTATAAGTAACAACCTAAGGGGTTCACTCTATTTATTTAATCGTTATGATGTTTCAATCAGTAACACCAAATAAGACATTGTCAGGAGAATAGATGAACAAATTAGTATTTACATTAATGAGAGCAAAGAGAAGAAAAAAATAATCAGGGATACCTTATACGTATAAAGCAGCACACTCAGAATCAACAAAAAAAAAGGCAGTAGCGAGAGATGATCTTTAAAATCGGTAAAGCATACTGGTTTCATTAATCATTACAAAAAACGGAAAATTATTGTCACTTGCTCATCACTAGCAATAGCAGGGAAACAAAAAAATGCAGATTGTCACCTGATCCTTAATAATATAACTTGACCTTACCTCATCATTTAAAGCAACGAAAACTGCACTTAAACTATCAGCCTGTGCCAAAAATTCGTCAAACCCTCCATTTCCATGCAGAGAAGAGAAGACTGACAGCCGAACATTGACATCAGCATCAGCAACAGCTGCAATCAAAAGCTTTTCCACAATCTACAAAAACAGAAACATAGGTAAGACGGCATGTATAGCATGTGTAATCCATGTAACCACTATGAAATTTTCCTTCAAGGGTACCATATTACACTGACAAGATACTTCAAGTCCATACAGTTAAGTCGTACCCAGCAAATTATTTGCATGAGCAGCGTTAACAAACAAAGAATATGAGAGGTGCCAAGCAGAAAATAAAAAGAGACCGGGCTGGCAATGTGCGTATATACTTTCTACTACAGACAAAGATGTTATCTCAGATGAACGAGCTAAACGTACTAGTTGCATTAAGTAATATACGTATTGTATCCACAGAAGCAGGTGGTACAATCCAGCTGGTCTAATACATAATAATCAGAAACTTAGAAAGTAGAGAACTGTGAACAATAAAATTATCATGAAGTGCAACAAACACAAAATAAAAGAGCAACATTTACATTATTGAAAAATCGCTATAGGTATAGGGTAGAAGAGTGAAAAAAAATCCTACAGACAAATGAGGTTCTCCATGATACTGAAGTATTAACAGGTACGAGTTGGTTAAGTAAGAAACAGCATACACTCGCCTACTTCTAAGCATTAAATATAGAGCATACCAGCAGTACCACAAGGCCAAATCTTAAATACACATCAAAATGGGAGCATGCGTAGTAAATAAAAAGGATAAAAAATGGAAAACAAAGAAACTGCTCTAGCTGCAAGGGACAGCAGGACACGAATAATTATTAAATCAGATGTAGCATAAGCAAGCATAAGAAACAAAAAGTTGTCAAGCAGACCTCCTCAACAAGACGGCGTCGCCTTCCTCCAGTTCGACTGGACCTACTTGAACTAAATTGTGCACATGCTACTCCAGAGAAGAAGTTAGCAACCAATCTGCAGCAACATAAAGCAGCATCTCTCCTGGTAGCTCCATCCTCATCTTCAAGATATACAACAACAGATGCTCTGGCGAACTCGAGAAGTTCATGACCCTAATTCACAAAGTAGCATCACAGTGAGGGGACAGGTGAAATCACAAAGTAACTCTCTTTTGAGAATCGAGTAACAGATTATGTAGCAAACCCAAGAAGGTCATAGCTGCCGCACATCTGGGTTGCATAGATACTGGTACGGGTATCCGATACCGAGAGTAACGGAGAATCTGATAAGGTGTTTCCGAAAATGGCCGATGCGGCATACATATAATTTTCTAAGGGTAATTTTACAGGGATCAATAATGTTTTAGAGAACACAATGTAATCCCAAAAACACTCTTTCTACACCTCTCTCTCACATTAATTTAGTCCCTCCTTACTAACAAACTTCAAACTTCCCCTCTTTATAAGGAGAGTAAACTCCTTCAATTTCTCTTCAAGTGTTTCTCCACTTCGCATGCACAAAGAACGTGAGAAGCAAGAAGCCTTCAAACAAATTTCAAGGGTAAAGCTTGAAATAAACTAATAAATTATTTGGTAAGGCTTTTGGGAAGTATCCGGGAGTATCAGTATCGGTATCACATAAATATTAAGGAGATAGCTTCACCAAAATGACATCAAAAAGATAAGCACAAATAAATGACTGAACCCACCTTAAAATTGAAACGAGCAAGCGTTTGCAGAGCAAGTTGCACGAGAGCAGAACCACTGAGCTCTGATACTTGGTTAGGGTTATTAATCACATTTCCACGAGTAACTACAACACCTGTCCTTGAATGAAGATAAAGAGTCCTTGAAAGAGCTACTGAAATGGAGTCAAGCAAGCGCTCTTGGATGGTAGGCAACAGCGACGGAATACTGGAACGTTCAAAGGCAGTGTAGAAAGTGAATTCTTTCAAATGAATAAGCATTTAGACACTAAGTTTCATCAAAACAATGATTTAAAATGAGTCGCAAGACAGTGTACCTAACAGTTATTTGTTCAAGAGATTCAACAAGAGTAGAAGAAAGACCGGTAGAAAACATGGCATCCAAGAGACTTTGAACATGAGGTTCCATATCTGGCCCCATGGCTTTTGCAAAGCTTCCAACACAAGCCAAAGCTTCAAGTGAGGGTCTACCTCTACGAGAGGGAGCGATCTAAAAATCATAAAATACACATTTGAAGATTCTGTTGACCATAAGCAGTGGATTGGGATTCTGGAATATCAAATAGGTAACAACTAGACACGTACTGCATCTCGCAAGTGATTCATTATAGTCGGCAAATAGTGGACAAGTTCCCCATCCAAAGCACCAGCCATCTCTCCCAGGGCGATGAACCCACTGGCGCGTTCAGCTGGTATTCGCAGAACAGCAAGAATATGATCCATACAAATCTGTGCAAAAAATTGCAGTTACTCCATGATGTGTAAAGATATGAGTGATCAGTTATACATCCCAGAACATCAATCACCGAATAGTAAATCAGTTATAGGGTTACGACTGTGCTAAAATATAGAGGGAAAAGATAGCATACATACCTTTAAGTAGTTTGCAACAAAACGGTCGCGTAGGAAGTGGGCTATACGGGGTAGCAAGGAAGTTATGCTGAGACGTACAAGTTTATCCTTATGCTCCAGGTATCTGAGAACAATGTCTGCCACCTCTCTATATCTTGACATCATGAACTCACCAGAATTCCTGGAGAAATCAAAATTAATCATCATGGTTATTAAAATATCATCAAGGTTACGTAGATTTAATGTGCTTGGTGATCATATAAAATACAAACCGTTCTATTATTTGAGAATGCTGCAAATAGTATATTTATCGACTCCACACAAAGGGAGCAGCAAGGATTTGGAATTCACCTACACATTAAGTATTGATATACTGCTAGAAATTATCAATTGTGGGGGTGCGGAAGAAAGAAAGTGAGAACCACCAACCTTAAAAGCTCCCCAACTGAAAGCAATGAACCATGAATGCTATGGACAGGAGCATTCTTACCGAGTCCATCTTGTGTAGCTTCGAACATGCGGTAATACCTATGAAAATACAAGTCAGTAAAAAGTATTTTTAGAACGATGAAACAAATAGAAAATTTAGTTTGAATAGGAAGAAAAACATTGTTTGAAAAATGAACAAGCTTGGATCTTGTCATCATCACATAGCGCATCCAGCGTGACTCTGAAAGTAAAAGATTTACTAACACACAGATGAAAGAGAATTGGGTAATTCATCTACAATGTGAGTCTCGTAAACATGATCAAAATAATTAGTCCATCTTAAGATTATTAACCAGATAAAAGTGTTTGCTTAAGGTTTAAAAAATCTGAACCATTCCACTAAAATGTTATTTTATGGCCTTATTTTTTTCTAACAATATTTCAACAGTATCTATATTTTGCAACTTTTATCAACGTTAAAAAAACAAATTGGGATGTCAATTCTAATAAGCAATTCAGATACAGATCCTTGTTTACTAAGCTTCTTGAAAAATGGAAGGCAGATCCATACAGCCCTTTATTTTCGAGTATGGCAATATAATGGTGCAGGACTAGGAACCTTGCTAATATTCTGGACCCAGTCATTATTCCAGAAGTGCAAACAGCTTCACATCCTGTTTCTAAACCAATCTGATTTAGTTACACTGTTACCTATACAAAATATTGTTCCATAAGGCCTCTGTACTCGCAATAAATCCATATTTTGCAATTATGCATTACCATCAAAACCTCTTTACATCTATAATAATAATTAACTTGTAGACACAACTGAAATTGGGAAAGTCCTCCTAATGGTATCAACAAGAAAACACATAGTCAATGGTAACATGATAGAAAGTTACTAATACAAAAAAAAAAAATACTAGCATCAACGTCAAACGGTACAGCTGCTATATATTTATAAGGCACTCCGGCACAAATAGTTGACAGAAGTTTATCAGATGCTTTTAATAGATAACACTTAGTTAACAACTTCCAGGGGTTCTCACGTACCATTGCACACGCCAACGTGTCTCCCGCTTCTCAATCACACGGAGGCAAGCACGCAGTGCTTCTACAGCCCGCTCACGAACAGCCAAAGTAGGATCCCTCAACGCAACCCATATGAGATCAACAAATTCTGGCACATGGACATTGAAAACTGTTGATGCATTTTCTGCCATTTCCTGACATAGAAGGGGAAAAAAAAAGTAAGAAGGTGTCCTAGTGTAGGAGCTAAACATATCTTCATAACAAAGAATTTTTTATTGCAGTATACAACAATATGTAGAACTGTAACAACATTTGAAGAGACAAATATTCAGTTAACCAATGTACACCAACTTCAACTGTATCAGCAGGTAAATATATCACTTGTTGAATGAGGATACCTTAAGCAACTAACAAACCAACCTTATGGAGCAAAAAGAAGATACACCAAATAAACAATTTATTAAACAGAATAGGATCTTACTTTCAAAATCAAGACAGCTGCAAAACGACGATACTCTACTCTTTCACCACGAAGCCAATCCATCGCAGTTTTAACCTGGAGAAACAAATCATTTCATATTTTTATGGCTAAGAAAACATCACAAAACAACTGATAAGAAAAGTAACCAACCTGGCGCTCCACTTCATCTGCAGTCATTGCTCCACCAGCTCTGGCTAGATGGCCAAGCACCCTACTGGCGAGGATCAGAACTTCAGGATCACGTTTTACCTCGAATATGGTGCGCATATAGTTAGAGAACTTGGAAACTTTGGAAGCACTCTCGCCGAGTGTCACATCTATTAACTCATCAATGGCTCTTAAAGCTCCCAAATTCTCAGAGACATCGTTACTTTCTAGGAGGCTCGAAAAACGATCATACAACTGATCCATGAAACGAGAAAAGGCTTCCCCGCTGAGGTCTCGAGCTTCTTCCTCAACGCGTTTACGCAAAGCCAATGCAGCACCGTCCTGCACCCAAGATGATTAACAAATGCTTAAAAATACCATCATGAGAAGTAATTGTTCAGATCCGAAAAATCTACTGAAAAAGAATTAAGGTGGCAAGTGGAGGATACATCACAACTTATTCGTTAGATATCCATTACAAATAGTAGTTTAAAACAAGGTTTAATCTTTTGAGTTGAGGATTACTGTGTCGAGAAGAAGACTAATTTGGACATGGATACATGCACAGGCAACTAACTGTGAGATAACCTGTAAAACCACATAGCATGAACTCATAAACTTGGAAATTTAAGAAAGTTTTTCCGGTGTTGGGATACTTAACATTGTCCTTGTATAGTGCTATTTGTCTGAAACGTAAGTTGATTCAGTCAATTACACAGTATTGATGATATTCTATCAACTAAGTTGAGTCATATTACTTTTGATTTGCATACCCATGGATAAACTAAATGTAGTCTATTAAGAAAATGCGCACTCAAATTACGTCAATAGTTTCCTATTTTTCCCTATTCGGACTCCAGATTCTTTATTTTACTAAAGAAGCAATTGTTACCAAAATGAGAAAGTGAAGTAACTCTTCCGCAGTTTGAGAACTCAATGATACAGCGTATACATTAAAAACACTAATTACTACAACCTTCCTTACATCTAACACAACAATTTCTAGAACTGCAATCCTTCAATTTCTAAAAGAGAGGCCTGATTGAGAAGATCTATACAAAGAAAAATCAGAAAATAAAATAAAATGAAGCTCACCTTAGGGTTTCCTCTAGTGCAAAGATTAGCGAGGATACGACTAAGAGCATCTCCACTAGTAGAACCACTAACAGTGGAAGTAGTAGGAACAGTAGCACCATAACGTGTAGATGGAGAAGAAGCTGCCATTACTTTGAAAAAACCCTAACAGAATCTTTTAGACATTTAAACCCTTTTCTTCTTCTTTTAAAATCGACAGATTCTTAGATAATTAGTGTGGAATAAAAATAATAGTAGTGTTGATAGCTGGAAGTTAACGAAGAGAACAGCATCCTCTCTTCCCCCCTCTCTCTTTTTTTTCGTTTCTATATTTCTTTTGATCTGTGCTGGCTTTGCTGTTGCTGTAGTTTTGATCCTATTTCCGGACTCGGTTGTATTTTCATCCGGGCCGGTCTTGGAGCAAACACACCCATCCGCTTGGAAGCACCCAATGGGTTGTTGATATGTTGTTACCTTGGAAGGAAACCTGCTTTTTGGGCTTCTCTTTTTTCATGGAGGGCTCCTCAATGATTATAATGTCCTGAATGTGGATAAGGGTATCTAATAGATACTAAATGTTAAAATTACCCTTTGATTGTTCATTTTTATCATACTACCTTACATAACTAAACTTAATTCTTTTGAAGATTCTTCAGATCCACTTGAGGAGGGAAGTTCTTTGGGCTCAACTCTGGGAAATTTGGGAAATTATAAGAAGGAAGAGAGGAAGTTGATTGGAATTTAGATCAATATGGCTTTTTTTTTTAAGTTAAGGAAGCAAACATTGTCATTTCAAGTCCTAATCATGTACATGAACCTTCATCTTCAAGATCTGTTATTGCCGAGAAGAATGTTGCTGCCGGAAAGGATAAAGGAATCTAGGTAGGTAAATAATCTTTGGCTTTCAAATTTATAGAGTAATTGATTTAAGAAATACCATTAGTATCAGTTATAAACAAATTAGTATAGGGATAATTAAGCTATAAATAATTTGCTCTGTGACATATAAGAACATGTACATCAATAGTTTAATAATATGAATGTCAGAAATAAAAAAACAGAAACCAGAGGTTAAAAGATTTTTATTTGATTTCCCGAATAGTTTCATTGTTGATAGGCATAGCATGAGGACTGGCTATGGTCTGGGTGGATGGTTTTAAGTTTGACATATTCCATAATAATAATAATATGATAAATGTGATTGTCAAAACCAATTTTGTTGAAGAAGAATGGTTATTGACTGGTTTTTATGGATCACCTTACAAAGAACAAAAATTTGAATCTTGGTAATTTTTGGAACATATCTCATCAAAAATAAATTTTTCAAACATGGCTTGGTTAGTGATTGGTGACTTTAACCAAATTCTAAAAAAGGAAAATTAAATGGATGGCTTACCTTTTTTTATAAAGTGAGGTTGATCCTTTTAATAGACTATTCCAAAGAGATGCTTTGGAGGATATTGGTTTTGAAGAATCCAAATTTACTTAGAATAATAATAGGGAGGGACCTGAGAATATACAGGGAAGGCTGGATAAGGCTTTTGCAGATGTTAGTTGGCAAAGCCAGTTCGCAGACCATTCTATAAGAAACATGGTCCCTCTAGGATCTAACCATAGTCCTGTTATTCTTCATATGGATTTTGCAGAGACCAATTTTGAGGTTGGTTCTTTTAAAATTTTTGAAACATGGTTGAAAAAAAGTTCTTGTATTGATTTGATTAACTCTTGTTGGAAATCTGAAAACACTAACCCTATTGAGAACTTAATTCAAAACTTAGATAATTGGGGAAAAAACTATCTTTGGAAGAAAAATGTTTTTGGTCTGCCAAAAAAGAAGATAAAAATCTTACTTAGAGATATTGAAAATCTAAGTAAATTAAAGCCAAACCATCATATCCAAAACAAGATTAACATGAAATTTCAAAAGCTGGAGGAGCTTTATGATATAGAGGAAAATATTCAAAAACAACTTTCAAGAGATAACATTGTTAACTTGGGGGAACGTGACACTAGATACTTTCATATCAAAACTCTAAAAAGAAGGAAAAGAAACAAAATAGATTGTCTATTAAATAATGAAAATGAGGATTGTTTTGAAAATTCAAAAAGAAGGAAATCTTAACGCAATATTTTGAGAATATTTTTTAACTTTGTCCAAGCAGTTGATGATGAGGAAATTTTATTTAATCTGTTTGTTGGAATTGCAGAGGAAAACAATGTCATTCTTATGAGAACTCCTTCTGCAAAGGAAATATAGGAAATTGTTAAAAGCATGAAACCAAACAAGTCAACAGGACCTGATGGTTTTCCAGTATGTTTTTTTTTTTAATATAATCGGAGCCTAGTTGGACGTCAACTAGTAGCAATGATTCAGGAATTTTGGTCATAAAAAAAATAAACCCAGAATTAAACAAAACTTTTCTGTTTTTAATTCCAAAAAAAAATATGACCCAAAGAGCCCGACATATTTTAGACCAATTGGTCTACCAATATACCCTACAAGGTAATCTCTAAATTACTGGCTTCTAAAATAAAACCATTTTTAGATAAGTTAATTTCCCATTTTCAATCAGCTTTTCTTTCAGAGAGATAAGTTTCTGATAATATTATTATAGCTCATGAACTAATTTATACTCTAAATAGGAAAAAATCTAAATTGGTGGATTAAGAATAAAAGTTGATATGTCGAAAGCTTTCGACAGAGTAAACTGGTCCTTTCTAATAAAAGCAATGGAAAATATGGGGTTTTGTAGTGATTGGTGTGAATTAATAATGCAATGTATTTCAACTTCTTCAATTGCAGTTTTATTGAATGGCAAAACATAGGAGTTTTTTTAACCAGGTAGAGGTTTGAGACAGGGGGATCCTATATTCCCATACCTCTTCTTAATCTGCATGGAAGTTTTCTCAGGACTTCTTTTAAAAAACCAAATAACAAAAACATTACTAGGCATAAAAATCAGTAAAAATAGTGAACATGTATCTCATATGTTGTTTGCAAATGACTACATGATATTTACATGGGAAAATTTACAGAGTTGTATAAACCTACTTATCATTCTACAACAACTTGGAGATAGCTTTGGTCAATTAGTTAATTTTAAAAAATATAGCATGTTCTTTATTAAAAAAAATTATCCAAAGCTTAAAAGAATGATGTCAAATTCGCTAAAAAAATGATTTAAAGGATTTTTAACTGGGAATGCATTTATTTATTGACAAATCAAAGGTTCAAACTTTTGATAATATTGTAAATAAAATGGAGGACAGAGTTAAAGGTTGG
The DNA here is from genome assembly GCA_023531435.1 of Papaver californicum. Taxonomy (NCBI): domain Eukaryota; kingdom Viridiplantae; phylum Streptophyta; class Magnoliopsida; order Ranunculales; family Papaveraceae; genus Papaver; species Papaver californicum. The sequence continues at coordinate 2,009,890 of JAJJMC010022854.1, forward strand.
AAAAGCAAAATAATAAGCCAACCAAGTAAATTGGTTCTAAATAAATCAATATTGGCTTCTTTACCAGCTTATCAAATGGGATGTTTTAAACTCCCAAATAAGATAACAGATAGAATTAACTCAATCCAAAGGGATTATTGGTGGGGGAAGTCAATCCAAAGGGATTATTGGTGGGGGAAGGAAATAAAATCCAAAGGAGGGTACATTAAGTCTTGGATCTTCCTCTGTAAACCAATTAGCCTTGGTGGGCTAGGTTTCAAAAAAGTAGGAAAGATTAACCAAGCAATGATCGCAAAGATTGCTTGGAGAATCATTAGTAGACCAAATGATTGGTGGGTAAAAATAACAAAAGGAAAATACTTTTAAAATAAATCTATTTTTCAGCTTAAGGCAAAGCTCAAACTCCTCATGGATGTGGAGATGTGTATTACATGGGATCAAATTGATTCATAAATATTTGTTTTGGGAAGTTGATGATGGTCAGGCAGTTAGTATGTGGAATGATAATTGGATACCAGAGTTGAATTCAAATATAGAAATCGTTTGTTTCATCAGAAACCCTATGTTAACACTTGTTTTAGATTTGATAAACCCTTGTAGATGGTAGGTTTTTAACAAGGATAAAATAGTAAATTACCTCTCAAGACTCAGGTCTGGGAAACGTTAAACTTTAAAATTCTGCAAAAAAAAAGATTCAATTTAGGGTTTTGGAACGCTTAAAAATAAGTTTGCAACACTTATAAGTGTGTCAAAAGCGTGTCAAAACACCTTCAAACCCTAATTAGGGTTTGAAAATAGATTCACAACAATTATAAGCATGTCAAAAGCGTGTCAAAAGTATTTTCAAACCCTAATCTTGAAAAGGGAAGCTAATTCTAATTTTTCAAACGCACCTTACTATTGCTTGTGCCTCTTGATTTTAAGGCAAGGTTTGCACGACTTCACTCAAGGGACAAGCGTGAACATAATGCTTCTCTTGACATATGTTTTACTCTTTTGTCCTCAACATGTGAGGCTTTGATCAAAGAATAAAATGTGATTTTTTTGCCTTCTGGCCAAACACTTTCAAACCCTAATTTTTGAAGAGGGAGACGTCTCCACCTTTCCTGCGTTCAACGTGTGTACCTTGGCTAGGTAGCTAAGCTTGCATGACTACTCCTAAACCAAAACTCGTATATTTTCATTCAAAAGCCAAACTCACATGACTTGCTTCTTGTCAAAATTAATATTTTACTTTTTTACCCTCAACATGTGAGGTTAGGGACAAAGAGTAAAATGTGAGTGTATTTCTTCTTGTTAAAAACATTAACGTGTTGCTTCTTACCAAAAAATTGGTGTTTTATTCTTTTACCATGAACATGTGACGCCGAGTGCAATGAGAAAAATATGAAGACTATTGCTTCAAGATAAAGGTGGGGTGCTCCTCCTTTTTCTTTTCACGTGAATAAATTAATTTGAAAATTAGGATTTCGACCAGTTTCGAAATCCTAAGCTATACTAGACCTCTCACGTATATTTTTGTATGAAGCCTTACATACAATTTTTCATGCTCAGCAACAAACAACTTGTTTTTACGAAATAAGCATGTCAATGTAAAATTGACTAAGACGGACATACTGCTCCTTATACACAAATAAATACATATTTATTTTATTCTATTCTGCTAGACTCATCATCTAATCAAGCAATACATATTTATTCTAGTCCGTTAGACTCATCAGCTAGTCAAGCAAGACATATTTATTCTAGTCTGCTAGACTCATCATCTAGTCAAGCAAGACATATTTATTCTAGTCTTCTAGGCTCATCATCTAGTCAAGCAAGACATATTTATTCTAGTATGATAGGCTCATCATCTAGTCAAGCAAGACATATTTATTTTTTAGTCTGCTAGGCTCATCAACTAGTCAAGCAAGACATATTTATTCTAGTCTGCTAGACTTATCAAGACATATGTATTCTAGTCCGCTAGACTCATTATCTAGCCAAGCAAGACAAATTTGTTTTAGTATGTTTGACTCATCACATGGTCAAGCAAGACAAGTCTTTTTCAAGAGACCCATTGAGCAGGTCTCAATTGATTTAACATCAGTAGTACTTAATACTACAACATTACACGAGACATCAAAATATCACAAATTGGGGGGATGTTCATTAGGGTTTTGGTCGGGCGGTCTACGACATGTGGTGCAGCAGTGCACCCACTAAAGAGAAATTTTGGAAAGCTCGATAACAGTTGAGTAGAGAAGTGGCAAGTTGAATAACCAATTATTCAACCGCAATTGTAGTGGAGAGCAGTTTTCAACACCTTCTCCACTTCACCACTACTCAACCATCGACAGTTTCATATAGAGAAGAAGTTAGGTGGTTATAATAACTATGATATAAATAGATGCTCAATCTATTGAACAAAGGGACTGAAGTTTTTACAACTAAGCAAGTATGAAACAAAACAACTCAAGTCGATAAACCTTGATCATTCAACCTTCTCATGCAGAAGAATTGCCCATAGCTATTCACACCAATTACATCCTACAGAGTATGATGCTCTAACCTCAACATTCTCTCGCTTCACTCCTAAGACCAACCCTTTTCCTTCTCATTTTTGTAAATGAAGCAAGACTGGAACGAACATTGCTTGGTTTAGGCCAGGATTGTGCAGATTGATCTCTCGAATATAAATAAAGCACTTCAACAATATAAATATTTAAGGATTGACGAATTATCATCAGCTCACCCTAATTTTCCAAAATTATCCTTCAATTCGTTTTTCCCCACAAACAACCCTGAAACTCAAAAGTGGAACCCTGTCCTTATCAACCAAAATTCCACACATAACATAGCTCAAATGATTTTAAACATAAATCTATTTATTGATGCAAATAATATTCTAGAACAATGATATTCCTATATGGAAATTAACTATAAATGGTTTTTTCTCAGTTAAATCGTTATATGATACTCTATGTGGAGTGAAAACAATAACAGAGGAAATAAATAATTTTTGAAAACCTTTTTGGAAGCACAAATTGCCTTACATAATCAAATTGTTTATTTGGAAATGCCTTAACAATGCATTACCAATAAAACAGATTGTGGGAAGTTGTACTGCAGCAATAAAAAAAGATTGTATGTTCTGTGATAACCATATGGAAACTTTGGAACATCTGTTTTTTGAATGCTCATATGCAAAATCAATTTGGGCATTACTGATAGACACATTTTTGTGTCTAACTCGATTACCTATTTTACTAGTGTTCGATTTTGTACTTTTTATGGTTTTTTGTGTTTTTATAGGTATTCTTGAGAAATAAACATTTGCGGAAAAATCGGCTCGAAAAGTGTTAAAGGCACCCAATAAAAGTGATTAAGGCACCACAATTTGGATTGGGGGCACCCCCCTTTAATCTCAAATACTTGAAAAATGGCGGGAAGAAGAGAAACTATCGGGAGAAGCTTTTGTTCACTTTTGTATATGTAATTTTAGTGATTTGGGGTGAATCTAATTCACCCAAAGTGAATTAGATAGCTAGAATATCAACAACACACGTCAAAAACGTGTTTTAGCCGAAAGAATTGGACACGAAAGTGAATTTGGCCGGAAAAATGGAGTCTGGGTAAGTTTCGGATAACAAAGAATTTGAGATTGAGTTGGACGCGTTTTAAGAGTTCTAATCGACTTAGAAGACTCTTTAGGGTTTGCTTACCCTATATATACCGAAGATAAGTGAAGAAATCGCTATCTGGAGGCAGCACAGATCACCGCAAAAACATTCAGGAAGAAACGAGTTCTGCTGCTGTGAGAGAGAAGAAGAAAAAATAAGGCGGGAAGAAACTGTAATTATTACTGTCGTTGATACAGTCGTGTATTAAGCTTCTGAAGCACTTCAAGTCCGTCTTTCTTTCATGTTCTCTTTTCTTTCTTCTGTACACATACTACACTTCATTTTTAGCTACATCTAATGCGATCATTAACTGTCGGAATGGTATTATGAACTTATCTTTTGGTAATATGACCATCGAGATGAATATTTTCAATATTAGTAACCAACCACCTGAGCTAGATGACACGTGCATTGAAGAGGTGAACATGATAGGAATATTAGTTCAGAAGTCATTACCAAACACTTTGTTAGAAGATACATTAGAGAAATGTCTAGCCCACTTTAGATTTGATGTTGATAACGATAGTGTTATTAATGAGGTGAATACTTTGTTAGATTCTGCACCACCTGATCATAATTTAGAAGAAGCAATTTACCATTTTCGGGAATCTGACGATCTAGAAATTAGGGAATTGTGATTAGTCTATCTAGAGACACTAAAAACTTTAAGTTTGGGGGTGACTATCATTCTCCATGTGCTTTACCTTTATCTCTTACAAAGATCCCTAACTTGGGACTTGACATATGCACCTCTACCATTTTACAAGATCATCTTCGAGCTAGATTCCCTGATCCTCTTAACGTCCAGAAAGAAGTTATGTTGTCAGAAACCCATCCTCTAGTCGATGTGGTTTACCTAGGCGATAATACCAAGATTGACTTTGTTTTCCCACCAAAATATTTTATTCCATACTTGGGAACGTCTGAATTTCAAATGTTTCATTTATAAGACTAAGCCTAATTACTTTAGGGAATTAGAATCGACACATTTGTTTAAGAATGACCACCTTCATTATAGTCAATTGTTTAAGTCAAATATGATTGACTTTGAGGATCCATAATTATTCAGGTTATTATTATGTGCTTCTAAGTTCTTAGTTGAGTTATTCCAGACTTTACAACCTGATCTTGTTGATCCTTCCTACGAAGAAATCAAGTTTATGAAAATATTTTATCTAGATCCTTCTATAGAACCTGAACCACAGCTAGAAGTAGTTGTCTTAAACAGAAAACTAGATAAGGGTGTGCTCGGTTTGTTCATTTTCTTGGCATGTTGCAGTTTTCTTCTATTTTGGATAACCCTATTTGATTCAGATGACCCACAGTTGTTCCGATTATTTCTATATGATTTTATGAGGTGACTAATTCTTTCTTAGTCTGGCTGAAGAATTTAAACTTAGCACTTCTTGGGAGGTAACCCATGCTCATGAAACAAGGTAATATCTTTCCTTAACTCTTTTCCTTCGATTGGTAACAGTTTCTCCTTGTTCATGCTTTTAATCATTCATCTTTAGAAACATTGAGGACACTGTTTGATTTAAGTTTGGGGGTAAGGGAGAAACTTTTTAGTTAAATAATAAAGCTCTAGAATGTATAAGCTTGTGAACACTTCAGGGTGGCACTAACCATTATAGGTAGATATAAACTCAGCTCTTTTTCTATAGGAATTGGTGTGCCCAGTTAAATGGTCTATTCATAAAAGGACAGAGTTCAGGTGTAGAAATAACATGATAGTTGTCACCATATCTCGGAGTCTGTCTCGGCCCCTCGGGTTCGCACACTGACACAGGAGTCGGTGGCCCGAGTCGACTACAACCGATTCATCCCCCGTCTGGTACGGGAGGTAAGACTCGATCAACCCACGAACCCCTTGCAAGTGGGTTTATTGTATTCCTTCGTATGCATATATGTTGAGGAACTGAAAACGGATTTAATTTTCTAGTAAAGGGCAAGAACATGCCATATAAGATAAGGACTCGGATTTCATCACCGTTTCCTTCTTGCCCGCTTTAGGAACATGTTACCAAACCCGAACCTAAACCTTAAAAAAATTTGACTAGAAAGAGACCGAGGGTAACGAGCTTATAAGAAACTCGTTCAAAAATACTGTACTGGTTACTTTATTAGCCTAACACGAAGTTCAGGAAGATTATTTTAAGTTGATTAGAGCCGCCTTGTTTTCTGGCACGGTGTCTGAAGTCAATTTGGTAACCAATATGAGAGACTGGTGGGTGGACTCTGGTGCTACCAAACATGTATGTGGAAACAGATATGCTCACCTCCTATCAGAAGGTAGGGGAAGGGGAGAAACTCTACATGGGTAACTCGTCTGCAGCACAGGTTACAGGAAAAGGCAAAGTTGGGCTAAAGCTCACTTCTGGCAAAACTCTCACATTGAATGAATTTCTTCATGTTCCGGACATCTGCAAAAATCTTGTATCTTGTGGCGTTTTAGATGATAAGGGCTTTAAACTTGTTTTTGAATCTGGGAAAGTTATTGTCACTAAGGGTAAGGATTATGGGAAAGGGTTATAAGACTGAGGGTCTTTATAAACTTAATATAACCTCTGTTGAAATGAATAAATTTGATTCTTCTGCTTATGTTTGTGTGTCATTGAATGAGTTGGCATGGTAGACTTGGTCATGTTAACTATAAGTCAATGAATAAACTGGCTAGCATAGGTTGTTTACCCAAATTCATTTTAGAAAATGAACATAAATATGAAATATGTGTTGAATCAAAATATGCTAAAAAATCTTATAAGAAAATATCCAGAGAAATTCTAAACCCTTAGAATTAATTCATTCAGACCTAGTTGACATGAAATCAGTTCAAACTAGAGGTGGTAAGAAATGGTTTGTCACTTTTATAGATGATTGTACAAGGTACTGTCACATATATTTACTTAAAGGAAAGGATGATGCCTTAGAAGCTTTTAAGATATATAAACTAGAAGTTGAAAACCAAATGAGTACTACCATTAAAACTGTTAGGTCTGACCGTGGTGGTGAGTATGTAATCCCTATAGGAGATTTTTGCATAGAACATGACATTATACATGAAGTAACCCCTCCTTGTGGGGGGAGGCCGTCCTCTCAGCTTGCTATGTCTTGAACAGAGTACCCTTTAAAGGATAAGATCCAACTAAATATGAGTTATGAAAAGGTAGAAAACCTTCTTATGCATACTTTAAAGTGTATGGGTATTTGGCTAAGGCTTTCATTCCTCCACCTAAGTGAACCAAGATAGGACCCAAAATTGTTGACTGTGTCTTCATAGGGTATCCTGAACATACTACTACATATAGATTTATGGTTGTGAGTTTTAAAATATCTGAAATTGGTATGAATACTATTATGGTTGTGTTTTTTGAAAATATTTTTCCTTTGAAATCTGAATCTCGCTTGATATGTATTGATCCCCTAGATGTCCCTTCTACTAGTCAGACATTACCTATAGAGGAAGATGAATTTGAGCCTACAAGAGGTAAAAGACTTAGAACTGAAAAATCTTTTGGGCCAGACTTCATAACATGCTTAGCTGAGACTGATCCACAGACTTATAGAGAAGCCATGACTTCTTCTGAAGCTCCATGGTGGAAAGAAGCTACCATTAGTGAAATGGATTTAATTATACAGAATGATACTTGGGAGATTGTAGATTTACCTCTAGGGTGCAAACCCATAGGTTGTAAATGGATCTTCAAAAGGAAACGTAAAGTAGATGGAACTGTAGAAAAATATAAAGCTAGATTAGTAGCTAACGGCTATAAACAAATAGAAGGTGTAGATTTCTTTGATACTTATTCACATGTTACGAGAATTACTTCCATTAGGATGTTAATTGCTATTGCTGCCATTCATAACTTAGAGATACATCAAATAGATGTAAAAACAGCTTTCCTAAATGGTGAATTAGATAAAGAAATTTATATGGACCAACCTGAGGGATTTGTAGTGAAAGGTTGTGAAAACAAAGTTTGTAAAGTGAATAAATCTTTGTATGGTTTGAAACAAGCACCTAAACAGTGGCATGCAAAATTTGATCATGTGATGATTTCTAGTGGTTTTAAAATAAATGAATCTGACAAGTGTGTTTATACTAAACTTGTGAATGATGCATGTGTGGTTGTATGCTTGTATGTTGATGATATGCTTATACTTGGTACAAACATGGAAGTAATTAATTCCACAAAGAGCATGCTAAATGAGAACTTTGACATGAAATACTTAGGCCCCGCAGATGTGATCTTAGGGATGAAGATTAGAAGACATTCTAATGGATATGGTCTTAGTCAATCTCATTATATTGAATATGTTCTTAAAAGATATAACCAATTTGAAAGTAAACCTGCTTGTACTCCGTATGATCCTTGTTGTAGACTCAAAAAGAATAAGGGTAATGGAGTTTCACAACTTGAATATTCATGTATAATAGGAAGTCTGATGTATTTGATGAATTGTACGAGACCAGACATTGCTTATGCTGTGAGTAGGTTGAGTAAGTATACTTGTAATCCAGGACAGGGGCATTGGGATGCACTTATTAGAGTATTAAGGTACTTAAAGTACACGTTGAACTTTTATTTAAGTTATGAAAGATACCCTACGGTCCTTGGAGGATTTTGTGATGCAAACTGGATATCAGACTCAGAGGAGTATAAGTCTACAAGTGAATATGTTTTCACTCTAGCATGCAGGTCTGTATCTTGGAAGAGTTCCAAACAGACATGTATAGCTCGATCCAATATGGAATCATAGTTTATTGTGTTAGATAAAGCATGAGAGGAAGCCGCTTGGCTAAGATGCTTTTTAGAAACATTCCTCTTTGGCATAGGCCTGTGCCAGCTATATCTATACATTGTGATAGTCAAGTTGCAATAGCTAATGCTAAAGACAATAACTATAATGGGAAGTCTATACACATTCGTAGAAGACACAATTCCCCAAAACAACTAATCTCAACTGGCATTATTTCCGTTGACTTTGTGAGGTCTAAGGAGAATATCGCGGACCCTTTGACGAAAGGTTTGTCCAAGGAGATAGTTAGTAATGCATTGAGGGGGATGGGACTTAAGCTCATTAAATAAACTTGCCATGAAGGATACTCAACCTTGCTGACTGGAGATCCCAAGATCAAGGTTTCGAATGAGACAACTAATTTGTGGTGGGTTAAAGGAAACATTATCAGAGAATTTCATTCTCTGTCCTTTCCCTATGGTGTAGACGTGATAGTGTGACTGCATGTGAGGACGAATTTTTATTAAGTCTTAATGAGTCCTATATTTTCAATTTAAGATTGAAGTGGGGAATAACAGTAAACACTCTTGATAGAACTCACCTATTTGAATGAGGAAGTGGGACGCTTCCTATGGGAATTGAGCTGATTCTCTGAAGCATTCTGAGAAACGGGATATGTCCAGGGACAAAATGGACACAATGACACGAACTTAACGTCACCTAGAGAGATATCACGCGTGGAAGTTATTGATGAACTACACCAAACGATGGCAATTCAAGACATCGCGTTCATTGTCTCTAGCAAGTAGTTCCGGTAATTTCTCACTAAGCAAAGGTTCAAGACCTTATGGACACCTATTGCCTAAGAGGTATTTCTCGCTTTCTGATTACTGATTTTTATCGGGTTTTCATTTATGTGGGGGATTGTTGGAGAAAATGAACTATTATTATTACTTGTTTTTGGTCTTGGTAGGAATGGATCTTAGGACCAAGGGGTCACTAAGGAACTAAGCTAACTAACTCATTTTCACTTTTGTGAATGAACCTTTAGTCCCATATTGGAGAAATTAAAGATGATTCCTCTCCTTATTACCTAGAAAGTTGATTCTGAAGGAGGGCCCTTAGGGTTTAGAAGCTTTTGAGGTTGGGGGAGGACTAAGGCAATGGGCTAGTTGGTGCAACCATGCTTTTCACACATGTGCGGTGCTTCGCACCGAAGCACGCACGGGCTCGGGTGCGGGTGCCCTTGCGTCTTGCGTTTTGCGAGCTTGTGTGCTTGCGAGTTTGTGCGCTTGTGTGCTTGCGGACTAGCGGCTGCGGGACTAAGTATGTGTTGCGGGTGCGGGCGTAGCCAAGGCTGCGGGCCAACCAAAACTTACGTTTTTTGAAACAAAATATATTTTCTTAAATAATTTATGACTAATTCAAATCTTGTTTTAAATGTGGGGGCGTATGACCCGGCAAAATTTTAGGAGAGAATTATTCTTAGCCGTTTTAAATCCGTTTTAACCATTAACTCCGTGCTTCATGCGTGGAATTGATTTTCAACCATAATGTCCGTTATTTTTGCACGAGTTTGATTGCCACACTCTTTTCTTATACCTATAAAAGAAAAAGAATTTTTCAATTAGAACTCACTCCAGAAGCAGCAACTATCCTGTCTTCTTTTCCCCTTTTCTTGCTTTGTTTTGTGCATTGCTCGTTTATTTCCCTTCCATCTATCTTGTTGTTAAGTTCTAGAGGGTGACTAGTATTGTGCTTATACTAGTCATAACGGGCAGTTCTATCCTGGACACATCTCCTTTGTTGGAGTATAACATCTCTCATTCTTGAGGAGTACCCGAGGACTATTGTGTTAAGGACAATTTGCTGAGCAGATGGCTCTGTCCATTGTGTGTTTATAAATCAGAAATTTCTTAACCTTAACAATTTCTTATGTTTAGTGTTATTTTCATTGTTGCAGATTCAACAAGATCTGCGTGAGTTATCGGTGGAGTCGAAATCACTAGCTGGTTTTGTCGAACGTCAGTAAGTAACCTTCCAGAGTTGTATGTACCATCTAGTTCGTTTTTTTTTTCGATCTGTCGATCTCCATTTTATTTTATAATAGAAGTACAATTAATGGCAGGCGTTATCCCAATTCACAACAATCATTTCCCGTATGTTATAGTAAAATATGGATTTTCCTAAACCGGTATTTTGGTTTTTGTATACAAATGCTCATACAGAAATGATAAGTTCACGGTTTGAATCCTTTAATTTGTTGATCGACTGTTCCAATGTGGTTCAAGTAAACATGAAGGTGCTTATCTCCCTACAACTAAGTTAATCCTAATACTGTCTTACTATCCAGTATTTTATTTAAAAGAATAGCATGTTTGATGTGGTCGAGTCTACCACTTGGTTTTCGTTACTATCTTTTACGACAATCCTAGTTTTTCATACTATCTTACAGTTCCTGGCCAAAGTTTGTTTTTACCATTGCCAAAAGGAAATTTTAGCCTTGTTTTATGTTCAGCTTTCTTGGTCTGATATGCCGATATATTAACTTACAGTTTAAAGTCTTGAGCAATACCCCATGTTTCTATTTGCTACTCATTTAGTTCACCTTTAACTTGCTGTTTTTAGCATATTTTAATACTCCTTCAATCATCTTTGTGAGTTAAAGAATTGTTTTGTACGGAAAAATGCATGGCCATGTTTACTTAACTTGTTTTGAAGACATGATATTTGTTAATTCATGACTCAGATGTAGCCAAATATGTTAGACTCTGTAGTTTCCTTTGGTTTTATCCAATGAACCTTTTTCTCATCACACACAGCATCTTCTTTTATTTAGTTTTCATTATTTTGTTTGATGTGTCATCCCACCTTTCATCTTGTAATTTACTTAATTATCTATTTTAAATTGGTGTTCAGAGGACAAACTTTTTAGGTTTTAAATTATATACAGTGAGATTCCTTTGCGTTGGGGAAGGATGGCATCATTCTTCTACAATTGATACCTATGAATTTATTGTTCCTTATAAATCATGCTTTTTCTTCATAAGACGTGTCTAACTAAAATAGCATCTCATTGTCTTTTAACTCCATTGGATTTTTATTCAAGAAATTGTACCGAAAGAAAGTGCATATAAATATGTTTTTCCTCTTTTTGCTTACAACCTTTCTACTGGTTTAAATTTCTTTGCCTGTAGCAGCATATTTGTTAAATATACTGGTTTCATGATTTAAATTGGTTTTGGATTAGGTTTTCATTTAACCGAGATGTTTTCTAAATTTATAAGACTTTAAGGTAAACCTATGGGTTTACACTAGACGGATTAATACATGTACCTATATTAATATCCAATATGCGTAAGTGAACATCTTATATGGTTTATTTAAATTATTTTTGTTTTTATTTTTATTTTTATTTTGTTTGGAAACTACTGAGAGCTCGACTTGTATTGTGAAAACTGATATAGATATGTACCGCCTTCCATCTTCAGTATATTTTTGAGTCTGAGGCTAAGGCTGTGCATCAAACGATTTGGCGCGGACGGCTTCATGCTATATTGGACTATTTAACATTCTACGACAAATTGAATAAGTCACTCTTTCACTTGTATTACCGATATAATCGGTGGGTCCCCATAATGTGTATGTGTTTTATGTATTCACGCTTCGCCGATACAACCATGACCTTTCTCACGTGATTGAGTGACAAGACTTGAAGACTGGCTACAACGTTGTTTACGATAAAATGGCATTCCATGTTAACAGCTTGAAAGAGGCGAATTGGAATCTAAAACCCGAAAGGCTAGGAGTAAACTAGCTATTCTCAAGGTAATTTTTTTTTATGTAACTCTTAATCTTGTTTTGAATTCCGGGGATGGAATTCTTTTTATTGGGGTAAAGATGTAACACCCATAAAATTTCCTTCGTACGTTAAGTCCGATCCTATCTTATTTGGGTGTCTCCAACATATATGTTAGTTCTAACAGGCCGTGGGTTATAAGCCCAGAGGTGTCACCATCCAACTACAAAAAACGCAACAAAACAAATTTGACACAAAAAACTCATTACAACCCAACTGTCCAGATTACCCTCACTTATAAACCGCTCACTCTCATTAATTTCTCACTAATTCAATTCATAAACTCATTATTTCCCTCTTCAACCACTTCCAAAATTCCAACCGTTCACCAGTTTCGAAAATCTCCTGATTGTAGTCAGTAAAATCTCCTGAAACAACATCATATCTTCATTCTGATCGTCATAATCATCATCATCATCCTCATCCTCGTCGTCATCATCTCCATCACCGCCAGTACATTAAAAAACAGAATCGGAAACTGAATTTCTGATTCTCAAACTGTTGTTCATCATCATCAGTAGATATACTAAGTTTCCCAGATCCTCCTTCTACTATTAACTCAGAACTTTCTATTCCATTCTCTAACAGTTTAAACCTAACCAAAAATCGAAACAAAATCACTGAACATCATTAAAAATGGTGAAGAAACAAGATAAAAAGAAAGATAAAAAGATGAACAAAAAACTTAATAAAACAGTTAAGAAACAAGATTCTCCAAAAGGTAAATCGAAGTTTCATTGTTCTTCAGTGATTGTTTATGGTTGAAAATCAACATGCTTCAATGATTTTTAGTTTCGCAATTTTGGTTTCATCAATGAATTTGCGTAATGAGGTTTCATCTGTTTCGAAATCACCGGTTTCATAGTTAGATTTCAATTACATATTTCTGTAATTAGGTTTCACTGATTTTCATCTTGGTTTCATCTGTTTGTAGCATGGTTTTAGGTTTCATCTGTTTTGACATAATTTATTTACTTAATGTCTATTTGGATGGAACCAAAAAAGGTTTTACAATTTCTGTGTATGGTTGGGACCAAACAGTGTTGGTGTTTTTTACTTAATGTCTATTTTGATGGAACCAAAATTGGTTTCATCATATTCTGTGTATGGTTGTGACCAACAATGTTGGTATTTTTTTACTTAATGACTATTTTGATGGAACCAAAATTGGTTTCATCATATTCTGTGTATGGTTGAGACCAATAGTGTTAGTGTCTTTTACTTAATGGCTATTTTGATGTAACCAAAATTGGTTTCATCATATTCTGTGTATGGTTGAGACCAACTGTGTTGGTGTTTTTTACTTAATGCCTATTTTTATGGAACCAAATTTGGTTTCATCATCTTCCCTGTATGGTTGGGACAAGTTCTGTTTGTGCTTATGGTTTACTTATTCTGTAACAGGAAAAAAAAGACTGACAGAACCATATAGGTGCTCGTTGCATCATTTGTGTGCAGAGGCACTCAAGAAAAAAGCTTTGATACAGAGTAAAGAAAAACACATGAAGGCACTTGTTGCTTGTCCATTTTGGCGTTTCTTCAAACCGTTCTTCGATGGTACGCTGCAAGAAGAAAAATTGAAGAAAAAGACCAGAACAATTCAGATGATCTTAGGGTTATTTTATAAAAGTGTCAAGCGTCAGAAACCAGATTGTTTCAAGTTGATGAGAACAAGGAATATGATACTGCAGACAACACCTGAACAGTTCACTGTAATTTTGGTCCACAAATGATGAAAAATGTAGATATACCCAAAGATGTTGAGCTGAAGAAAAAGGTGAACATGTTTGCGGTCGAGTATTTTAAAGGAGATAAGAAGATGAGGAAAACTGATATTCTCAGAGCTATGATGGAAACTGCAGCATATGAAACCAAAGCTGAAGACTTCGTCAAGCTATTCGTACTCTATCTATTGGTTTCGATATTTGTCCCAAACAAAGGTGGGGAGAATCTGACTTCAAAAATACTTGTACCAAGTATTTGAGATGAATAAAGTGTGTTGGCCTGATGTTTTTCATGAGTATCTAATGAAGTCTATAATTAAAATGAAGAAGTTGATGATGTATCGGGTTGCGTCATTTACCCATTGGTAAGTTAATTTTTGTTTCTTTTGATTCATAAATTGTTTGTTTTTTATTTTTCCCGAGTTTGATTACTAATTTGAATGTTGTGTTGTGTATTGTTTTTTTTCAGTATTGGTTTGCAGAGATGTCAAACACCACATTGAGACAAGATGGGAACGAGATGTACGCAAGGTTCGATAGATGGAACCTAGATGAAATAAGCAAAGAAGTGGTGATATTTTTGATGATCTTAGCAATAAACCAAAAAATTTATCAAAGGTAAAAACAACAACATTTCTTGTTTGTTTATAATTTTTAATGTCTGAGAATTAAAATTTTCAATCATTTATTTGGTTGCACCTTATTCTAGATGAAAACAAATGATGGAACCAAAAAAAGGTTCCATAGTTTATTTATTCCAACTTATTAATCATAACTTTTCTTGTGTTCCGCAGATGAATGTGGGTTACCGTCAGGGATCCTTCTTGCTTCCATATAATGAACAAGAAATATGCTTGGTCCAGCGTATAGAGGAAGAGGAAATTCATGTTGAAGAGTATATAGATGGTGAACTGCAGGTTGGTGACGGAAATGAAGAGGATAATGCAAGTGAAGAGATTGTTGGTGAAAGAAATAAAGAGAGTCTTGGTGATAGAAATTAAGAGAGTGTTGGAACTGGAAATGAAGATACCCCTTACAAGGCAAAATATAAGTGGGCGAGAATTTTGATCGAAAAACTTACAAGTGTTGGTAACAATGGGCTTTCAGAAGAAGATCAATCAATTCTTGTAAAATATGATACTGAGGATAAGTTACAACCAGTGAGGAAGACTTACGTGAGAGAGAAACGTAAGAGAGATGAAACAAAAACAGTTTCAAACAGTGAACAAGATGTGGAGTGATATGTTAAATCTTAGATGAGTTAAATATGATATTGTTTATTTGTGTGTGTTGGGTTATTGGTAGTTCCATTTGAATAGATTTGTTTGAATTTCTTTTTTAATGAAAGTATTTCAGAAATGTGAATATCTAACATATGTTAATATCTAAACATATGTTAAATATCGCAGGATATGATAACCAAATCTATAAATATTATGGATGAAATGATAGAACAAGATGTTGGTGATGTTGAGGTTGAAGAAGATAGTGAACAAAAGTCTGACAATGATGAGGTGATAATTTACTTTACTTTGATTTGTTTTGATTTGTTTGTTGTCATTGAATCTAATTTTTTTGAAATCAATAAATCTTGCAGGTAATGAATATGCCTGAAGAAACAGAACAACATGATGCAGTGGAACCTGAAAAGGTTTCAGCTCATAAAGAAGTTCAGGAGCAACATGATGCAGTGGAACCTGAAAAGGTTTCAACTCATGAAGAAGTTCAGATTCAACATGATGCAGTAGAACCTGAAAAGGTTTCAGCTCATGAAGAAGTTCAGGAGCAACATGATGCAGTGGAACCTGAAAAGGTTTCAACTCATGAAGTTCATATTCAACGATTAACTGAAGATTTGGAGGATTCTTTGTTGGAACCAGAAAAGGTTTCATCAACTGAAGGAGAAGTTCAGGAGCAACAGGTGATGGAACCAGAAAAGGTTGCATCATCTGAAGGCAAAGCTCAGCAACTGATTGAAGAGGTTTCGGAGTTAACTCCGAACACAATTGAAGAATTGGAGGTGGCTGAGAAAGTTGAATCTGAAATCAAAGGGAAGCAAGCCAAAGATAATATAATAGAAGAAGTTTTGGAGATAACTCCAAACACAGCTGAAGATATAAAGGTGGCTGAACAAGTTGAATCTTCTTTGTCGAAGACTGAGTTGAGGACTGTAATAGAAGAAGTTTCTGAATTGACTCCAGACACAATAAAAGATATCAGAGTGGCTGAGAAGATAGAATTGTAAGCGAAGAAAAGTTCTTCACTCAAAGCCAGCGTTCAATTGATGAAACTATTCTTCAGCAAATGGAAGATGAATATGAAAACAAGACTTCTACATCAAAGCCAGAAAGTAAAGGCATGTGCTACTACTCAGTTATAAACATGGAAGATGATGTATTGCTTTAGAATATGATATGCCTCATTTCGAGTTGGGATTGACGCAAACTGACAGTGATAAAGAAGATAGTGAAGACGTCAGTCACGAACAAAAAGTGAGTAACATAATCTCAAGGATGAGAAAAAACAAGGAGCATGCAAGCACCTGTTAAGATGCAAGATTATACACCTGGAGAAGCTAAAAAGAAGAAAAGAAATAAAACTCGTTGTGTAAGCAGAAAGCAAACTAGAAAGTTGGAGAACAAACAAACAGAGAAAAGGGAAGTCAAGTTGAAAGCAGTGGACAACTTAAAAATTATGCAAGTGCTGGATTCAAATGAAAAACCGATTGTGTGAAGATATTTTAAAATGCACAATGAAAGGTAAGTGGCATTCATACTATTAAGTTTTTTGGTTTCATAATTTAAGTGTTGAGAATACATTTGTTTCAGTTTCTTTTCTTCTTCTTTAATCTTTAATTTGTTTTTCAACAATTTAACAACAGTGACATGGCTTGGGAGAAAAAATGATCTGGGGTTGTACATTACAGGAAGGAATATGAACACCTTGGTTAGAAAGGGTGACATTGCAGGAGATATGATTGAGTTCTACATGTTCAAATTGCAAAAAAAACATATCAAAGAATATCATGAAACCAGATGGTACTCCTAAGTACAAAAGGGCAGTTTTTCTAAGCACATATGTCTATGTAATTTTTCTCTAAATTCTCTTATACACGTGTCTTTCTGAAACAAAATTAGAATTTGATTTTTGATTTTTTACTGAATTTCAGACACTGCACTCAATCAGGCAAAATTGTCGCACTGCAATTGAAGCTTTCATTGACAAAATGGATTATACTCCAGAGTTTGTATTCCATTGCTAACAAAACTTAGTGAAAAGTTGTATTACTGGACATTGTTAGTCTTTGATAATGAGACTGGAGAATTCTCTCACTATAACTCCATGGCTTCCACTGAAGATGAATGCAACAAAAGTGCTGAAAGCACGAAAGAAAGAATGGTGTCAGCATTCAAACAACATGTTGCAAAGCTCTGCCTAGACCCGGCAAGTCAAACAAAAGAATTTGTTTTGAACACCCCTTTGTGCTGTCAACAAGATATGTAAGTACTTTTAAAAGAACTTGTGATATCTTCATTTCAATTTTGTTTTTTTTTAATTTAAATATATTTTTTTGTTAATTTCAGGAATGATTGCGGACTTCATGTTTGCTATTACATGAAGAGCCTTTTGAAAGGAAATTTTTCATCCGAAGAGCATATAAAACAAAAGGTGCAGAATATGAGGCCAAAGTTGGCATGCAAGATACTCCTTGACAAAGTTGCAGACTATGAGTCCAAAGTTGCAACTTAAAGTTATAATGGAGAAAGACGGGCAAACATTAGGGAGGAGGAGGACTACTTGCAACATCCAGGAAGACGAGTAACATGAAGGTTCAGTTATGCAATTGTTTGGTTCCTTTTCAGGTGTGTCTTGTTAATGGTGGCAGAAAAAGAAGATTGATGGTGCGTTAATGGTGGTTGTTTGTTCATGGAAGTGAAGATGCAGTTCATGGTGGTAAAATACAGTGAAACAAAGTTTGGGTTAAAGTTTGTGAAAAACAAAGGTTGAAACTAAGAACAGTGTTAATCAAGAAGTTTATGGTAAAATACAGTGGTTGTCCGTAAAAGTAAGAAAGTTTAAAGAAGTTGTAAACAGAGGGTATCTAAGAACAGTCTTTTCATCAATCACTACTCTTAAGTTATAAAATATGTTGTGATATTTTTCTCTTAATCAAGGATGAACATCTTATTAAATGATTTGTTTCATCTTATTACAGGATGATATTTTTCTGTTAATCAATAATTTTTGTTTCATCTTGTTCCAGATGAAAAAACATGATGGAACCAGAAAAGGTTTCATCACTATTTTTGGTTTATCTTATTCCAGATGAAAAAACATGATGAAACCAGAAAAGGTTCCATCACTATTTCTGGTTTCATCTTGTTCCAGATGAAAAAACATGAAGGAACCAGAAAAAGTTCCATCATTTGTTTTTGTTTCATCTTATTCCAGATGAAAAAAACGATGAAACCAAAAAGGGTTCCATCAACTTAGAGATAAAAAAAAACTGAAGAATGTGACAAACTATGAAACCTATTTTTGTTCCATCAAATTATAAAAGCCTGCAACTCTGACAAACTTAATCTAAAAAAAACATGAAAGACCTAAAGCAAAATAAAATTTTAACTGTAAAAAATACAGAAAAAAAAATAAATAAAAATATGTAGATTGA
The DNA here is from genome assembly GCA_023531435.1 of Papaver californicum. Lineage (NCBI taxonomy): Eukaryota > Viridiplantae > Streptophyta > Magnoliopsida > Ranunculales > Papaveraceae > Papaver > Papaver californicum. The sequence goes on from JAJJMC010022854.1 coordinate 2,028,550, forward strand.
AACATATAGTAGTCTAAACGAAAAATGAAAATGAAAGTCGATGAATTGTTGTCAAAATGAATTCACATTTGCCGCGCAGGGCATGTCCTTCGGTTATGGGCACTCAAAACATGGCAGCTACCACAAGTTCTCATCTTCTTATTATGAACTGAACCTGTATTAGGAATTCTCTTCTTCTTCCTTGGACGACCTGATTGTGGTAGAGCGTCAGGACCAAGAACAAGAGATTTTAGAGACACAATCGCAGGCTTTTCAACTGTCAGAACAAGATTAATTGGTCTTGCATAGGATTCACGGTAGAACTTTACTGTAAAGTAGAATTCAACATACTTATACGGGTCTTCTTCATTTAGCATGATACAACGGATAGTGTGGGCACAAGGAAAACCGTCGATGCGCCAACGGTTGCAAGAACATGTTCTTCTTTCCAAATCAACCTTTTGTGTTAATGTATAATGAACTTCAAACACATATTGCGACGACTTGGTGACACTGTATTCACGGCCGTGGATCTTGTTATTGTAGAGCTCAATTTTAAATTCTGGACAAAAAGTTTCTCGCCACTTCAATAATGTTGTACATTCTTCGCGACGTACACATGTTTGATTCATAAGCTTCACTCTGATCTCATCAACCATGATGGCTATATGCTTATCTCTCTCTCTTCAACAATCCAACTATTGAAACTCTCAGCGATATTCGAACACAACCTACCATAACGACGACCCGGGAAATAAACACTTGCCCATTTATCAACCAGAGCTCTACTCAAATAGTCTTGTAACTTCTGATTTTTGACCTGCAACAAATTCTCCCAGTTCTCTGAAAATTTTGTATGTGTATTAGCATACACACATTTTTCAAACAATCCAATAACATAATTGTTACAAGCCTTACTGGACTTCGACAAGTATGTATTGATATTGTTCTTCATATGCCAATAACACCAACCATGAACAACATCAGGGAATACATCAGGAATTTGATTAACCAAGCCACTACCTCGATCACTCATAAAAGTAAGCTTTTTACGCAGAGGAGAAAGGACTTGCTTCAAATTCTCAAAAAACCGTTTCCAGTTCGCGTCATTCTCCGAAGAAACCACAGCATAAGCAAAAGGATAGATTTCTGAAACAGAACAAGACAAAATGTCTCAGCATATAAAAACGATGAAACCAATTTTGGTTTCATCAATAAGGTTTCATCTGTTTCAAATAATTTTTTTTGTAAATAGGTTTCACTGATTCTCATCTTGGTTTCATCTGTTTGTAATATGATTTTAGGTTTCATCTGTATATGATTAAATAACAGACCTATTTATTAACTCAAAAACAAAATAGAATGTTTAAGAAACTTACCGTCATTCCCGGTTAGACCTGTTGCTGCCATGATATGACCAAGGTATTTTCTCTTCAAATGGTATGCATCAAGGAATAACAAAGGACGACAGTAATTGAATCCACGAATGCATGCTCCGAAACAAATAAACAATCTCTGAAATTTTTGAGTCCCATTTTCAACTTCCAAAACAACACGAGATCCAGGATTGGTTTCAGTCAATTTGTTGGTATACCATTTCAAATACATAAATGATTTCTCGTTCTCTCCCCATGTAATATTCAATGCATGCCTCTTCCCTGCATATGCATAATAACGACTAATGTCAAAACCATACTCTCTTGTAAACTGATTCATAATATCCTTTGTCTTCTTCTTTGGATTCTGTTTAATCTCTTCAAGAATCAAGCTACTAATTAGTTTCTTCGACAGATGTGGTCTGTTTACAACTCCACCACAACAAATATGCTTCTTATTTAACTCCTTGATAATAAAAGGACTACCTTCAACACCATCAATAGAAACAACGTATATATGCCATTCACATTTCTCTTCATCCTTCTTAGAACAACATGCACAAATCCTCAACTTCTCATTCCTTGTCATCTTAAATGAATAGCCAGATACTGCATGATATTTCAACAAATCAGAGCGAATTTGTTGAACACCTCCATTAAACACCTGATTGACACCCTGAAAAAGGCATAACCAATGCCCAGACTTCAACGGTTTTTTAACTTTATTATGGATATCATAATCAACTAAATTTGTAAGTGCTGCATGCTCGAAAGATATAATTCCTAAACTTCGTGGCTGCTCAAATGGTATGATTCCTGAAATTTCTGAACTACAACTAGAGGACTCATCTCTATGCCTTACATGTAACTCAAGAGATTGAAGCTTATTAAACAAAGTAAATAAAGCAACCGATTGGAGATCAAAATCAGAATTGATAACCTTTTGCTGATCACAAACTATGTGGAAAATTTCTATAGAAAGATTAGAGAATTGACACCAACTTGAACATATACTACCCTTCAAATCACAAACAGATGCTTGTAGACCAATACGAAAAGATAGTGTATCCTCTTTGTGAAATATAACAGCGAGAACAGATTCCATAACCTACAGGAAAAAGTATGAAACCAAAAGAAGTTTCACTAGATGTGAATATAAACAACAACAAACAACAAAATTTGAATATTAACATCAACAACATAACAAATTCTGATTCCAATAATATATAGAACAAAGTATGAAACCAAAAACAGTTTCACTAGATGTGAATATAAACAACAACACCAACAACAACATTTGTATAAGAACATTAAAAACATAACAATTTGATTCCAATAACATACAAGACAAGGTATGAAACCAAAAACAATTTCACTAGATGTGAATATAAACAACAACAAACAGCAAAAATTGAATATTAACATCAACAACATAACAAATTTTGATTCCAATAATCTACATGAAAAACTATGAAACAAAAAATAGTTTCACTGGCTGTGAATATAAACAACAACATTTGAATAAGAACATCAAAAACATAACAATTTGATTCCAATAATATAGAGTACAAGGTATGAAACCAAAAACAATTTCACTAGATGTGAATATAAATAACAACAAACAACAAAAATTGAATATTAACATCAACAACATGACAAATTCTGATTCCAATAATCTACAGGAAAAAGAATGAAACAAAAACACAGTTTCACTAGCTGTGAATATAAACAACAACACCAACAACAACAAAATAAAAAAAAATCAATTATACCTGAAAGTTGAATTTCAATTTGCATTGAATGATTGAACTAATACAACAGCTTGAGCTGAATGAGAATATGATCAAATTGAAAGAATAAAGTAACTTCAGTTGGAATCTTCAAACCAATATCTAATCTCACTGATGACTGATTCGAAGAACAAAAACAAAAGTTTGATAATCAATAACAACCAAAATCAATAACTCAAAAATTAAAAAACAATCAAAATCATAATAAGAAAACCCAAAATAAAGTAAAATCAAAATCAAACTTACCTAATGAATACAACTGAAGTTACATTTGATGTTTTTCACTTAAACAGTAACGAAAACGAGTTTGGTTCTTCAAATAATCAATGGATTTTGGAGAAGATCTGTTTCTTCAGTTCAAATAATCGTTTCTTCAAATTGAAAACCTGATGAATTCAACTGAAGCTACAGTTTCTGTTCTTCACTTAAACAGAAACGAAGCGAGTTCGATTCTTCAAATAATCAAATGGATTTTGGAGAGATCTGTTTATTCAGTTCAAATAATCGGTTCTTCAAATTGAAAACCCTAGCCGAATCTAAGATTTTGAGAGAGACTTTTATTTCCAGAATCAAATTTTGTTATTTGAAGGAAATGTGATTTAGCCGAATCTAAGATTTAATTTTATCATTTGTTTCCATTTGAAACATATAGATTATATAGGAAAGGGTAATTCGAGTATATTAAAAATAACTAAAAATTAAATTTAATCCATATTAAAGGAAATGGGGTTTTAGTTTCATTTTTAGTTAAAATGATTTTTGTTTATAAAATATAATATGGGAGGAATTTTTGTATGAGAAGTTTGTTCACCTTGGGTTTTTATACAAGTTATGCAGTTCTAATCCTAAATCTCGTGACCATAATAACTCTCCATACAGCTTGAAACATGTCAAGATGCCTTGATAAATTTTCAAGCAACTAGACACATGTCGAGGGTGTTTCGGTAAAGGAATAAAATCCCGATTTTCTTCTCATTCTTTGTTTTCGCCCCTTTTCTCTAAATCCTTTCCTTTTTCTCTATCTCTAAAATCCAGTGAATCTGTGAGTCTAGGAGGCTGAATCATTAAGAGTTTGCTGATATAGCTCTTTGAGTTTCAACAATGTGAAGAGGTAATGGACTCCTTCTCTTGATTCCGAATTTTAATCTCTTTACCAATTGGTTCCGAATTGTAATCGCTTGTTTTTTGAATGATTTGAAGTTTTCAAGAGCAATGATGCAAATGGGTACTCTTGTTGTGGAATTAGCGGTTGAGGTAGGGGGTGTTTTCTTTCCCTTGAGTTATTTGTTTCTTTATGGTAACTTAACTGATTTTTATGGATGATTTGACCTAATTCTTTCTTGTTACTTATGATTCATGAATTTCTCTAAATGGGTATTTAGTAATCATCTTGGTTTCTTGATTTATCACCTTGGAGTATGGAAATTTTAAGTAACCTTGAATCTTCCGAGGGAGTATGATTTGATGTTTCCTAACAAATTCCTATTTAATTTAGATGATCGATTCTACTGTTTGTGGAGGCAATTCTTCTTATAATGTGTAACTGAATTTATATATTTCCATACATGTTTGGTTTTCCTCAATTATACCGTGTCAACTTGATTTGGACGGAAAAGATGCTTTACTTTTTATTTTAACTTGCACTACTGTGCTGCTCTATAAAAACTTTTCGACATATCTATTGACCTATTTACTTTTGCTTATCATTTTTATGTTAAATAAGGTTTTCTAAGCTTTTAAGTGAGACCAAATTTGCTTAATTTCATCGCATAACGAATTTTGTATGAAATTTTGATTTCAGACTGCCGAAACTGCATTTTCTGAAAACGGGATTCCTGTTCTGTTTTGATGAGTCTTTTTGATATAGCTATAAACCTTACTGTATTTTCTTATAATTTTTATATGATATATGGACTTCCCTCTTTCTAACAAGACCAAAGCGCTTGATTTCATTAACAAATGAATTTTGTGCAAATTTTCGATCTCAGACTACTAAAACTGCAATTTTCTGAAAATGTGATTCATATCTTGTTTTGTCGAAACGTTTCGGCACACCTACAACCCTCTTTACTTTTTCATATCCTTTTTATGGTAAAGAAGGTTTTCTTAGATTTCCAATGATACCAAATTTATTAAATTTTATTGCGTAACGAAGCTTGTGTGAATTTTCGAATAAAGGAGACCAAACTGCAATTGTTGTGAATATCATTTCAGATTTTTGTGTCGTATCATTGTTATGCTTCTCGTGTTGTTTCGGCCCTGTTTTTAGGATTTCATGGGCTTCTCTTTCTCTTTAATATTTATGCATCTAATATAATTTTACAAGTTCCATTATCAAAAGAATTTCCACAACCAGGTTTGAATTGGACCCTTATTGTGTTTGAGTTAAAACTTGTTTATGAACATCATTGCACTTGCAAGTAAAATTTTAGGAGTAAGGAATGGGTTGTATTGTTATTTGATTTTGAACTGTTTTTGAATAGGTTGTATTGTTATTTGATATTGAACAGTTTTGGGATGGGTTGTATTGTTATTTGAATTTGAACTGTTTTCTCCTCTCGGCAGACAAGGGTAGGTTAGTTTTCCGTTACGTCTTGAAAATATGGGTTTTTTCGTAGCTTTGTGGGATTCACTGATCATTTTCAACAATTAGAATTCTTACTATTGATCATGAATTATATATCGTAGTTGTGGTAAGTGATTCTCGCTCTCATGCTAAATTTTTATACGATGGCTGCCAATACTTGTATTTGTGTAAGCTTTTGGTTATGGATTTGCGAGGTTTCATAACTTAGTTTGTGAATGTTTCCTTTGCAATAAATGAATTTGATCGGAAACTAGAGAACTCTATTTTAGGATTGTCAGGCCTTAATTGGCTCTCACCTACGGGTGGCTACCCGGAAGACCGTTAGCTGTAACGGTAGCTAGTATCTGACTACTCTGACATTGGCACTGGCCAAACAAACAATAGAGTTAATTTTATATGAGTTTAGATAAATGGCAGCTTATAAATGTTTAATTTATAATGAATATTTTACATAATTTCATATTTCAGTTTGATGCTCTATTGTTGCTTTTAGCTTGTGACATTTTATTGTTCATATCCTGACACTCGGTTACTATTGTATCCCCTACTGGGCTGTGGCTCACCCTGTTTTGTTTTGTTTTTGTTTTTCCCTCACAGTTAGGAGTTGGCCTGCTGTCATGAGCTGGGAAAAGCTTGCGGCAATGAAGCTAGGGACACAAAGTTGGTATTCATTTGTTGTCCTTATATATACATATATCATGACATTATTAATAGGTCATTTTGGGAGTGTGTTGGGGATGTTGGTCGAGAGTTAAAATGAATTTCACATGTTTAATAACTCAAATGTTCTTGTAAATGAATGTTAGGTTTTGCACAAAAGTATTTTGTAAACGAAATATCATTGAAGTAATTCAGCTAATATCGATCTTGTTTGTCTTATATAAACTCCTCTTTTCAAACCAGTTGTGACTTGAATTCTTTCTTTGTTGCTCAAACATGCTTTTCTTGTATGTTTACAATATATTCTTGATAGTTTTCTGTATATTAAAGTTGAAAACATTTATTTAATCTGAGAGTTTAGTTCTATCAAAATAAAAAAAATAATAATAATATATATATATTTGTAACCTTGTTCCATCTTAGTGATGTGACGGGAGGTTTGTTCTTGCTATTTGGGTCGGATCTCGACCCAGCGGAAGTCCAAATTTCCGGTCTGTCACAAGGAGGAAGCTGTAGCTTTGCTCAAAGGGGCGATTTGTGCCATAGATTCAAAGTTTGAAAACTTTTGGATAAAGGATGATTGTGAGAGGATCATAAGCTACACCAATGGAAAACAATCCTTGATGGCCTGATAAAATCAGAAGATAGTAAAAGAAGCAATGATAACCCTACAACAACATTGCAGGATTTTTTTAGGTTTTATTTACATTGGCAAAAAAGGAAACCAGACAGATGATAAGTTGGCTTTGGAAGCCAGAAGATCATCTTTATTTAACTCATGGTCCTTAACAATGCCTAACTTCTTGGGGAATTTTATTTTAGTAGATAAAAGTAATTCTAGTAAAAGCTCTAATATTATCATTCTGGAAGAGAACAACAGAACAAGAATGTTGCCGGATTCCTTTGCTGATGAGTCTATCTCTCAGTTATGGCCTGACAACATTCTTAGTATTTCTTGTTGATGTTCTTTTCTCTTAGGCTATACTTTGTATGTCCTTACTTTACTCTATTTTTTGTGTTTCTTTAGTTACTATGTTATTTTTTTGTAATCCTTTTGTTCTGCAATTTAATACCAACACAAAAAAAAAAACCTAAAGTTAATTTATAAACCAAAACAAAACCAAGAATCTATTAACCTTATTTTCCTTCTTCTTCTCCTCTCCTTTTTAGCATTTTTTTTTCCTTTTTTTCCGTCTTCTTTTTTATTGTCGAATCGTCGGTTCTAAAAAAAAAATCATCGTCAGTTAAGTTTTCAATAAAAGATGATGGATCGGATGAAGAATGCTTGTAAGAAGAAGAAAAATTGTTAAATCGAGATGTTAAGCATCCATAAATGACTTATATTAGGTAACAATCGAAAAATCTATAATTTTTTATTGCTTTTGATTGTTTAAATATGCTAGAATCGAAAAAAATAGGATTTAATTTCAGTGTTAGAGACTACCTATGGGTAGAAAAAAATAAACTCCTAACCAAACCATAAACGCTGCCTAAAGCAATAAGTTCACATATTTTTAATCATAGGTGATAATTTTACGGTTATAAATTGAAAGCTTATATAGGGGCTACAAGACTGATAGAGGGGCTGCATATGTGAAGACGAAATAGAGACATTTTAAGTAAAAATTAAAAATTCCTTATCCATGATATTTTTATAATGACTGAATTACCCCTGATTAGTTAATATTAGTAAAACTAATTAGCTATTAGATTAGGCTAATTATAATTAATCTAAGATAATCTTAAATTTAATCAAATTATTTTTTTTTTCCTTTTTGGTTTGGTGGGAACAAAAAATTAAAGAAATGTAAGAGAATTTTTCAGTGTTTTTAAAAAAAGCCCTAGATTTTGATTCAATCAACTAGAAATGCATAAACTCTTGGTCTTTTAATGGCTCAAATTTGATGAAATTCCGTGAAAAAAGCTGATTTTTTTTTTATTCAGAGAATTTTACGGTTGGGTTTTCATGTCGAACCCAACCCAACCGTAACCGTTAGTTCAGGGATGAACACCAAATCGTGACAGTTTTATGATTGAGTTTCAGCATCGGATCCAACCGTAACTAACAATCACTCGTAAAAGTTTTACGGTTGGGTTTTAGCATAGGACTCAACCGTAACTAATCTTGGAAAAATAGTGTTTGTATCCAGGATAGATTACGGGTTGGATTTAACAATAAAACCCAACCGTAAATATCAATTTTAGTTTTAGTGCAAACACATTTACGGTTGGGTTTTGTAATCAAACCCAACCGTAAATGATCATCTTCATCTCCTTTATCCCATATTTTCTATGCATAAATTAGATTTTTATTTGTTTTGGTTGGTGGAAAAAGTAGAAGAAAGAAAAGAGAGTTTTTGGTTGTTTTTTCAAAAGCCCTACATTTTGATTTTCTTAACCAAAATGAGTGATTCTAATGGAAAATTTGTGGGGTGGGTGAATCCTTGTATGATGAAGAAACCAAATTTTACGTACCCATTGATGGAGACCCAACTATGTATGATTATTTGGATGGTAAAGAGGTTTTAAGTCAAAGTTGTGATGGTGAAACTCAACCCCTGGAGAAACTAGCCGTCAAAGTGAAGATTCAATTGACGAGAGTAATCAGGTATACCTCTAACTTAAACTCTTGGTCTTTTTTTTGCTCAAATTGATGAAATCACTAAATAATAATGATACTTTTTGTGATTCAGGAAGGTTTACGGTTGGGTTGTCTTCACGAACCCAACCGTAACCGTACTTTTCATGGAGGAAAACCCAATCGTAACAGTTTTACGGCTGGGTTTTCTTCCCGAACCCAACCGTAACTCATTATGTGCATGTGTATTTATTGCACTAGTTACGGTTGGGTTCGACTTTTGATACCAACCGTAAAACTGTTAGGGATGTATTCTTATTTTTTTTACGGTTAGGTTCGAAGGCAGAACCAAACTGTAATTTCCTCTACGGTTGGGTTCGATGCTCATAACCTAACCGTAAATTTATACTTCATAGTGGTTTGTTGCCTAATGCCTTGATATTTTTTGTTCAGCTCGAGATTGTACCTCACCCAATGTATGCTCAGCCTCCTCCAAATGATCTTCTAACTAGAGATACTACGGATCACATTTGAACGACTTGGTAGGTTATAGATAAGTTGTTAATTCCTTTGGAAACTATTTGTAAAGTCTTTTTTTTTTGTTTCTAACTTTGTGTTCTTAGACCATGTAGACATGGGAAAAAAAGATGATGCAAAGCAATGGGCTAGAGAACATGGCAAGTTAATTATGTGTGTGATAGTTTGTAACCGTCAAACTAGACCCAACAAGTTTCAAATCGTTTCCGAGTGTGGTGGATTCTATACAAGTCATGCGAAGAAGGGTACCGAGTATGTAGGAAAGACGAGAAGGAAGCAAACTACTTTCACTAAGAAGAGGGGATGCCCTTTCAAGCTTGAATTTCAGACCAACAACGAGAATAATTGGTTCTTATCTAGAGTTTTGTGTGGTCGTCACAACCACTTACCACCAGAGACTTTGTTAACGCATCCTTCTGCGGGACGGCTCACCAAGGAGGAAAAGGTCATCGTAGAAGACATGGCGGAAAAGCGAGTGAAACCATTGATATCCTCGGACACTTGAAGAAAATAAACCCAAAGAATGTCTCTACGTTAGAGACAACATACAACGCCAAAGCCAAGTTGAAGAGTGAGAAATGGCAAGAAAGGGACCAAATCCAACAACTTATGTACTTGGGGGAGAAGCAAAACTACACCATGTTCCACGAAGAAGATGAGAATAAAGAAATAAAGCATCTTATATTGGCTCATCCCGAGTTTATGAAGTTAGCACGGTGCTCCCATCAAGTGCTTCTAATGGATTGCATGTACAAAACTAACAAGTATGAGCTTCCGGTCTTGAATTTTATCGGCCAAACTTCTACCAAGTCCCCGTTTAGTGTTGCCTTTTGCTTCTTGAGAGACGAGCTCGAAGAAAGCTATGTGTGGGCATTGGAACAAGTTAAGTTATTCTACGTTGAAGGATATACCCCTAAGGTGATTATCACCGACAAAGAACACTCCTTGATGAATGCCATAGCAAGGGTATTCCAAGATGCTCATAATCTTCTTTGCACGTTCCACTTGTGGAACAATATTCAAACCAAGTGCAAACCGATTATTCGGCCAACAAAGAAAAACGAGATGGAGAGAATTAAGAAATTACCGGTACCACAACAAGAAAAGGCCAAAGAAAAATTCGAGGAGGATGAAAAATTGGCGGAACTAAAATGGGCTAGTTTCCAAAGTGAATGGGACGCTTTGACATGGTCTATCACCAAGGAAGATTATGAAGAAAATGTTCGTATGTTATGCTTGCATTGGAGTAATTATCCAAGAGTTGTGAAGTATTTGATGGATCATTGGTTGAATCCGCACAAAGAGAAGTTTGTAGCAGCGTTCACAAACCAATATAAGCAATTTGACAACCAAGCTACAAGTACCGCGGAGTCATCTCACAACCGAATGAAGAAGAAGCTTCATAGTTGTGATGGTGGGTTTGTTACGGTCTTCGAAGCGATGCACAATTTTTTTCTCCGTGACCTTGATAGGTTAAGGAACTTTCCGAAAAAAGCCGTTGTAGAAAACACACCATTTATAAAGACGAGCCATGGCTCCAAGGAATTCCTTATAAGGTGTCGCATTGCGCAATTGAGAAGATAATGTACGAAGTTATGCATTATAGGTTGAGCAACTTGCACGCAGAAGAAGAGTGTGCTTGTCCTAACATATCAAGTTTGGGACTTCCCTGCCGGCATATGATGGCCAAGTACGAAGAAGACGGTGTGATCGCAATTCAAGATATTGATCCGTTTTGGTAACAATTGTCTTTCAATGAACCCATCGTCGAGCAATATTTTGGTGGATCGTTTGCCGATACCCACGTTGGAAAAGCTCTAGCCGAGAAATACGACACATTAAATCACGCGCAAAGGCAAATATGGTTGAGTAAGTTGAGTAACTTCGTGTTTCCTTACACAAGGTACGATGTCAAGGAACCAACTAGAGGGAAGAGAAAGGGGAGGCCTTCTACGAAAGAAAAGAGGGTCGTGATGCGAAAAAAAGCTAGGGAATTGTTGGAAGAATCAAAGAAAAGAGAACCTTCGAGTTTTGAGCATTTGCAAAAGGAATATGAAGAGGAGGATGAGAAGGAGGAGGATGTTCAAGGTAGAAACAAACGAAGAAGAAGTCAAACGGAACAAGGGGGACCAAGCCTAGTAGATATTAAAGGAAAAGGTCCCGCGCTTCCCTCTCAAGAGAGTTCACCAATGGAAGTTGGTGTCAAGGAAAATGTTCTCACACACCCAAACTCAAGAAGAGTTAGTATCAAAGAATTAGAAAGAAGAAAAGAAAATGTTAAAGGAAATACATTAGCGGTTGAAGAGCCGCATATGATCCGGATTGCAAGAGGTTGATGCAATCACCATCTAACTTTTCAAGAAATGAGAATGGTAAAATCGTCCGAACCGAGCACATTATATATGGAAATTATATGTTATATTTTCCGCATTTTGTTCGTGAATACATAAAGGCCACTGACGATGTTGCCGGTGATGGTAACTGTGGTTACCATGTATTCATCGAGCAAGTTGGACCATTTAGCGGAGCAAAAGAGTTGGGTTTGGACGAATGGACTTATGTAAGGCATAGGTCCGCGGTTGAACTACGTTCTTACCCGGATTTATACAAGTCAATGATGAGTGAAGCGGGAGAAGAAGAGTCGTTGTTAAACGAGAAGTTCATTGCATTCGAAAGGCGTTTAATAGGCAACAAGAATTTGACTAGCGAGTATTGGATGAGCATGCCAATATGTGGCCAAATCCTCGCCAACGCTTTCAATTGCGTCATCCATTATATCTCAATTGGATTTAGTCTTACATTTGCACCAACAAGAACAACCTTTGTCGAACAATTGGCTAAGATAAGATGTGTGATGGGGATGGTGTAAATGTGCCATTTTGTCGGTCTGAAGTTGAAAGAAGGAAGCCCATTACCCCCGTTAAGGAGAGGATACGACGACGCAATTTCCAGGTCTTGGTGTAACCGGTTTGAGCAAAGTTTCAAACTTTGGAACGCATTACGACTATCGAAGGAAGCCTCCACAGAAATTGTTTCTGACTCGGATTCGGAATGATAATATAGACATATTGACTAAACGTAAAATTGGTAGTGACAATATTATATGTATTTTGGAGGAATCATAATATGAATAGAGTATTTTGAAGCAATTTTTTTTGTTATATTTTACGGTTGGATTTGACCTTTCAAACCCAACCGTATAAATGACTCGTAGCAAAAATTTGTGGATTAAGGCAGTTTTACGGTTGGGTTCGACCTTCTAAACCCAACCGTAAATGTGCCTGAAAATACACAATTAATTAAAACATCCATTTCTCATTACTTAGACCACATTACAACCCATTAGACCATTAAAGTATTACATAGAAAATTGAAATTACCACCAACAAAACCACATGCCATTACAGAAGTACTAATAAATAGGTTTGCGAGTGAGCAAAAAATCCTTTAGGATGTGGTAATGAGGTAGGTATAGAAAGGGCCATATTTTCCATCTCCTCCATTCCTGAATAGATCTCTCTAAAACCTCATCTTCGGTTTCACCCCTAAGTCGTAGTTGACCAATAATACGAACTAATGCCATAAATTCTTCTACTTGTCGGTGTATAGTGCCATATCGACAAATCAACTTGACGTGATCACGGTTATAAGGGTTGCCGGTTTCAGAACAAAAGTTTTCATAAATTGTTTGCCAATAACTCGGACTCGTTATACCACCTTGCCTTCGTTCTTCTCCTCTTTTTGGATAACATAATACATAGTTGCGGCAAATATATAAATCTTCATCCAAAGTAAAATCAGGATTTTGAACCCCAAGTTGAGCCATAATCTAGTATGTTAGAGTAAGAGTTTTCTTGGAGATGATTGTTATAAAAAAATTTGATGGGTTTGATATATACTCAACCATTTCCTTTTTTTTCATGCATAAATAAGATGTGTAACGGCTCTATTTCGAAAAATGGGTCGTACAAGGTTCCAACGGCTATATTTTCAAACCAAAAAGGGCTTCAAAAATGAAACAAAATAATCCTGAAAAGGATTTTACGGTTGGGTTGGACTCAAAAACCCAACCGTAAATATTCCTGTTAACTTATTTTTGGAATTTCAATTCACTCCAAATTACGGTTTAAAAATCGAATTTTTAAACTTATTCATTCTATTTTACTAGCTTTAAAGTAAATAGGGTCATTCAAACAAACAAAAACCCAACCGAACGCAAACACTCCAATACATTTTTTAAGTGTCAGGAATATTTACGGTTGTTTTGACTCAAAAATCCAACCGTAAAACTGTCCTTCTTTAAGATTTTATATGGTCTACGGTTGGGTATGGACTTGTGTCCCAACCGTAAATGAACCTGGGATACACTAATGAAATAGAAGAGTAGGCAAAAACCTTATTTTTAACCTTAAAGGAAGAACTAAAGGAAATGAAATACAATAGATCATTAGATGATTACACTTAAACACTTAAGTATAATAGAGGAAATCATGATAGGTACTTTGTTCAACAATACGATAACAATGCTCATGCATAAACGACTCCCCATGTTTGATTCTATATTTCTCCATAGCCATCACATGCTGAAAAAACAAATCAACTATAAGTTTGAATTTTTGAAAACTCTTTTTAATGAACGATTTATTAATTGACACACTTACTATTGCCACACCAGATTCGGTGGGAAGTGCTTGTTTTCTCAATTTCATTTCATGTTTTAAGTTCTCCATTTTTTCAAACAACGCCTCAAACCTTCTCTTAATGCCTCTGAACGTCCTCCGATTTTCATTCCCGTCTAATCCCACAAAAATTTGAAACACACGCTTCCACCAAGAATCGGAATTCTGATCCACCATCCAATCTTCATTAACGGCTTGGTTATTATCGTTATATTGAGCTCTGTCGTACTCGTGCATTATGAACGTAACCCACGCTGTAACAATTGCAACATCTTCATCGGTAGTGTATACTATTTTTAGTGCTTCAAAGGGTATGGTGAGAATGAGTTGGAAAGTCTAGAATTAGAATGAGAATGAAAGGTAGGGAATAATGAGAAAGTGAAAGGGAAAGGTTTCCTTTTATAATGAAAAAATACCCAACGGCTATATTTTCAAATAAAAAATCCGTTGGGTTTGTCTACTTCAAGGAAACACAAATACTGATAGGTTTACGGTTGAAACTTGTCAACCAAACCCAACCGTAAAAGGGTCCAGAAGAATTTACGGTTGGGTTTCACATATCGAACCCAACCGTAAATAATCCTTAACAAATTTTTTTAACTAACTAGAAGAATTTACGGTTAGGTTTTCCAATCGAACTCAACCGTAATTAATCCTCAACACAAAAAAATTGACATATGCAGAATAATTACGGTTGGAAATCAGAATCGAACCCAACCGTAAAATACAATTTTTTTTTAAGTGCAAATTTTTTTACGGTTGGGTTCATAATCGAACCCAAGCGTAAAATTTCATCTTCATCTCCTACCTTTAAATTTACGGTTGGGTTTGTCTAATAACCCAACCGTAAAATGAAGAACAAACCAGTTACGGTTGGGTTCGAATGGAACCCAACTCTAAGTTCTTCAGAACATACATTTACGGTTGGGTTTTCCAATCAAACCCAACCGTAAATTTTTCCGTAACCCAAATTCTTGATTAGGTTGTTCAGTTTTCCGGATTGTCATCACTACTACCTTCTACACTTTTATTAGGATTCTTCATCACAAATTTTAGAGTTTAATCGACGACGAAATTTTCGAATCGCCAATTAATTGATTCGATGGAGAAATTCGGTTCAAATGGAGAAGGAGGAGATATGGAGGGAGAGGTTTTGAATTGAAATAAAATTTTTGTAAGGTTTTGTTTTGTTTAGGTTTTAATTGACTGAATGGAAAATTAGACTTTTTCATAGATAGAAGGGTAATACGGAAATTTAACATTGCCCCTAGGATATCCCTTAACGGATTATTTGATCACCCTGAATCATAATGCAGCCCCTCTATTGATCTTGCATCCCCGATATAAGGTTTCTATAAATTAATTATTTTCTAGTCGTATACTAGTTTTTACGGATGGAAAGTGATAAATTCTTGGTCGTAAAGAATTCTTAACATATTTTAGAAATCGAGCAAAGGGACATACGAAGAGAACCCAAAAAATAACACCGAGACATGATCGGACCCTAACCCCTCGTAACAAGATTTCATTGGTTGAAAGAAGAATGAACAAGGTGCACTTGTTATTGGTAGACCAAGGGAAAAAGAGAGTGAACGTGAAGTTGCGATTTATCAACCAAACCATAAAGAAAATGAAGAAGAAGAAGAAGATAATTCCTAAAAAAATATCGGCCATTGGTTGCTCCCCCGAAACCGAAATTAAAAAGCAAAGAGAAGAAGGCAACAACAAATATTTTTATTTAAGGTATCGTGTTTTTTCTTGAGAAGGTGAATGGCCGACTTTGAGGTAAGTCAAGAGATCAGTCTTATTTGGTTTCAAATATTCATGGGCTACAACAGTGTGTTAGACACAGGTAATAATTTAAATCTAAGAATGTATATATATGCCATTGCTAATTTATTTATCATGTTTTTTTATCTGTTTAACATTTTTATGATTTGTTGTAGGATCATGCGATTGCGAACACGAAATTGAAACACCAGGAGGCTAGTTTTTGGTTATTGGGTAAAAAAAGCAATACGATGATAACCTTAGTGCAAGCTTAATGTTTATGGCCTACAATTTATTCAGCACAGAAGCCACGTTGTTATCGTATTTTGTTTTAAGGAAATATTCTGGCCTGAAACAACAACATTTCATCTTCTATTTGACGAGATGACTATTACTCCAAATGAAGCTTTCCAAATAATCGGCTCGTCAGTGGAAGGAAAAAAGGTGTTTGAGGATTTCGACAACAATATACCTTTTGAAAAGCTTTATCTTCTCACTGAAGAATTGCTTGGGTGGGGTCCAATTGTAGCCCAATAAGAGTTTGAGATAGTTGTCGGGGCTAAATATACGACTCAAAGGGTTAAAAATAAAGATGAAGTAAGGAATCTGTTCCTATTAAAAGAAAGATTAATTTAGTTTGAGGGAAAAGTTTAAAAAATCTAAGAAAAAAAATGGATTGGTGGGGATGGACGAAACAAGAGTCAGACATACATCCATAGCATACTTATTATACACTTTTGACATTATAGTTTTCCCAATTTCTCGAGAAACATAGTCAATGTTTGCTATTTATATTTGTTGAAACTATCTTGATAAAGAGTAGCACAAGATACCACAGTATTCGTGGGGTACGGTCACCCTCTTTAACTTACTTGACACCTTGGAAGAACATCGAGATGGATTGCCATACAAATTACAAGGTCAGTCTTCTCTAGATAATTTATATGGTTTATTTCCAAATTTATTTTATTTTTATAATCATTTACATGTGTTTTTTATATATAATTTTTATTTTATGTCATATTTGAAATTTTGTGCATAATCTTAACATACGCCTAATATAGGATAATAATTACCCAATCGTAGAGATCACATAAAATCCTATTTTTGAATGGTATATATATTCCATTTTAAGATAGTTTTACCATTTTTGATTGTGGTTGCTCTTATAAAGTAGCTAAAAATCTGGTGGGCTTGTGCAGATATCATACATATGAAAACTGAAGCAGTACACATGATTTCCATGGTTTGTGAATAACCTATACCATTGTGGAAACAGAGTCATATTAAAAATGCTCGTCAATGTTTTTGATCTATATGTTAATTTACCTTTAAGATGCTCCCAACGTACCGCACAAAATAGTTAATGCGCGGTTCACTGTATGCAAACACATGAACTTAGGTATGAAATGTTATTGTAAGTGTTACTGTTACCGTTCGTATGCTGATATTACCTTATTTGCTTTTGTCTTTACGGTAACGACCACCTAAATAAGCACACCCTTTCGCTACAAAAGACGATAACTCTATACTCAAATGATGCTTTGGGAAGGATCAAGTGTTTACCACCTTGGTCAATCAGTCCTCTTTGTAAGCACCAAGCCTCCAACTGTTTCTTTGAGGCATACATTTTTCTTGTTCATATATTAACAATCTATTTTTTGTTCATATATTAATAATCTATTTCTACGAGGCATATATTTTTTTGTTCATACGGCTCCTCCAGTAATAGCTTGGAAAAGGTCATTTTGCTGGTGTTATCAACAGCTTGAATATAAGTCAATGTTGGAAATGTAATTTCATATTCAGAACATGTAATAAAATGGTTGATGCACTTGTAAAGTTTAATAGGAAATTTAGAGTCTCGAAGGTCTAACTAGACAACCCTCCTAGCATAGTCGGAAGTTAGTTTTGGATAACTTGAATTCTTCCAGCTAATTCTATAAATTATTCTTTTTTGCATAAAAAATAAATAATATTAACAATCTAGAATAATCTTACTTAATTTGCAATGCTATGCTATGGATTAAAAATGAGAGTCGCTAGTTTAATCCAAAATGGATATTACTTTCGATTATGGTCGCTTGTTGCTTTGGATTAAATAATTTTTATGATTTTTCTAACAAAATTTGCACTTGCACAGATTAACAATTCTTTCTTTGGAACGATCAACACAACTAGCTATGGCTCGACTACCATAATCATTGATACATCGATCTTTTCAATCCTTAAAGTTATCATTAGTACATGCCGATACCCATGTCATTGTGCAAGGTTCATCTTGATTCATCATGGCTTTGCCACCTGCATCAATTTTCAGTAGAAATCAAAAACAAATTAAGAACGTATATACAAAACGAAACAAAAATCAATGGTATAGAGATGGTAAATTATTATCGATTAAATAAAAAATAAGTGTATATTCACCTGCAAAGAAAATCGATAGAACCAAGATAAAACATAAGATGAGAGTGTTCTTCATAGTCATCCTCTTTAGTTCTTTCCACAGAAACAAAATTAACCGCTCTTATTTTTTGTGTGAAGAAAATTTACTTAGGAAAGTATTGCTGTATTAGTAGTATAATTCCAAATGGTGTGCTCAGATACTAAAGTTCTCCAGGTTACATGTTAAGATAAGATACCATAAATGTAGTGTGCATTTAATAAATAAAATCTCAAAATTAATTAAAACAATCTTTTAATTGATGTCATTGCTTGAGAGTTCAAATTCAAACTTGAGAAATAACACATTCATAACCACAAACTTAAAATGGTTACTTGTACTACAACTGTAAGTCTGTAACCACTAAAAATCATTGATGTCACAGGCGAATGCGAGTCCGGTCTTGCTACACATCTACAGGATTAATACACCATTTTTTTACATTCTTATGTGATATGCATCTAAACTATATATTTAGAATGATGAATCTTTAAGGGTCCACGGTGGATCCCGGATGGAACGCCATGAACCATTACCTCAGTAATTTACGGATGGGGTATTTTGTTGGTGTATAAAACCGATAGATAGCTAATATTTTCATTGTGCGTCCAACTAAAAAGGCTAAGCAGCCGATCTGGTAGCTATGACATACCTGATCCATCTAAAGGAGTACTTTCTTTACCAGATAATCCAAGTCCAGTCCAACTTCCAAATGACCGGAATATAATTACAATCAGACCTACACAACAACAAAAGCGGTTTTTTTTTTTAATGACTCAACTGACTCTTCTAGATCTAACTTATCTAAATCTAATTCATTACATTTGAATCTGACTCATTTTATCTAACTCAAAAATAGTAAAATAGTAGAATTATAGAATATAAATTATTCCAGCAAGATACGTGTCCAACAAATCATGTATAAAATGATAGATAACTCAAATAATTCTGATTCAGATGTATGAATCGGATCAGATCTCGAATCAAACATCATAAATATAAAAAAACAAACAATTTGACATCGGGTGAATCAGATGTCGAATCAGATTCAGATCAGGAGTACACTCTAAATAAACATGGTGTTACAGCAACTAGTCAATGAAAGAAAAGTTCAGTTGATTTTTAGCAATGCAATAAAACGGACAGTGATAAATTTTTTTTTAATATGCTTAAATAAGTTTTGGAAACCGGTTGGCAAAGTGAAAACAATTGTGAGCGAGTCAGCAAAGTGAAGGCAATCATCCCATACGTGGCTATTTGACCAGAGAGTCAGTGACCAAAGATGTCAACAAAGATATCATATTTACTTTTCTTGTTTTACAATTATGGAAAGAACAAACAGAGTTAGTTATTAATTTTCCGAACACCTTCTTCGGTAATATCCCCCTCACTTAGGCATTTTTCAAGGACATAAAAATTCTTCCCTATACGACTAATAATCAAATCTCAACAAACTTCTTTAATTCTTCCTTCTCTCTTTCCAGTCAAAATCTCTAATGGCAATATCATCAACATCAACCGAATCACCACCTGATCATCAAAACCCAAGACGCGTATGTTTCTCCTTCGCTGCATACGCGAAAAAAGTAATCTCTCACTTAAGAACATGCGAAATTCATATCACAGAAGGTTTAACCGATGATGAATTGTCTTCCATTGAGAATTCTTTTGGTTTTGTATTCCCACCTGATCTTCGTTCCATTCTTAATGAAGGGTTACCAATAGGCCCTGAATTTCCTAACTGGAGATCATCGTCACATCAGCAACTCAAAATCTTGATTAATCTACCGATTCTGGGAATTTGCAGAGAAATATCTAAAAGAAATTTATGGTTTCGGATATGGGGTAAGCGACCTGATGATCTAGATAAGGCATTAACATTAGCTAAACATTTATTAAAGAAAGCTCCAATTTTGATACCTATTTACAGAAATTGTTATGTTCCTTGTACCCCAAATTTAGCTGGAAATCCTGTTATTTTTATTAAAGATGGTGATTTACAATACTCTGGTTTCGATATTGCTGGGTTTTTTCATGAGATCAATGAATGCTGTCAGGTTATTAACATTGCTCAATTTCCAAAGAAGGTGATGAAATCTTCTTCTTCTTGGGGTGGAGATATGAAAATTGAGTTTTGGTCTGATTTAATTGAATGTAGTGTTGAGAATCAAGGGTGGAGGTTGAAATTAGATGATAAGTTTGAAGAGATGAAAAGGAATTTGAAAACTGGTGGATGGTCTGATGATGAAGTTAGAGAAATGATCACAACGACGGGGACGAAAACAGTTGATCATAAAAGTGATTTGGATGTGGGTTTTCTGAAAGATAAAGAGAGATTCAATCAGTATTTGAGATTATTATCTGTTAGATTAGTTGGTTCGGGTTGGAGTAGAGAAGATGTTTTGGATTCTTTAGGATTTATTCATGAAGAGGATGGTACTGTTGTTATGCCAGATACTTTAGAAGTTTGAACATTAATGGCCGAGCTTTCCCGGTGATGCTCTCCTTGGAATGACCGAGCTTAATGGTATGGTCTATGCACGGCCTTGATACTTTGCAAGTGATGTTCAATTAGGAAATTTTGGGTAGTAAAATCTAATAAAAATGATACTAAGAGATAAATTTTTTTTTTTTTTTTGTATGATTTCTTAAAGCACCAAATGATCTTCCATTGCAGAAAAAGAAAAGCAACCGATGGATTCTATAATATGTTAGAATTAAAAGTGAATTTCACTAGCCTATATTGTGGGTGGAAATAACAAATCCATTTTTCGCTTATATGTGAATTAGAAACCTTTGGTTTGTCCCACATGGGATAAACCAAGGATGGAGTCTATCCTAATTACCACATACGTTTTATATAAGGAAAAATAACTAGTGGATTGGGTATGGACTAAGGAATGGGCTAGTGGGCAAATGCACACATGTGCGGTGCTTCGCATCGAAGCACCGCGGGCCACGGGCTTGCGGAGCTTGCGTGTGCATACGTGTACCCATCAAAGATCCAACGGTTTTAGATTTTAAAATTATTACAATAAATAATTTCTACCATTTTATATTAATGGATATTAAATCAAATTAATTCAAAAATCTTTTAATTAAAGTTTTCGAATTAAATTATTTGAATTAAATATTTCTTACCGTTTGAAAAATGAAAAGCCTTCTTCTCCTATAAAAGAAAAAACAAAATTCATTTTCAATCACCCCAGACGCAGCTACTATCCTGTCGTCTTTTCCCCTCTTCCTGCTTTGTTTTGAGCACGTAGATAAAAAATTTTCTTTCTTATTCTGCTGTTAAGTTCGCAACGGGCCAACGAGTTTTTGCTAGCTGGGTTAGTATCAGGTGGTTTTATCCTGGATTCGATTTGTCCTCACTAGTGGTATAGCAACACTCTTTCTAGAGGTGTACCCGACAAATATCGAGTTAAGGGCAGTCTGTTGAACAGGCGACTCCATCTTTCTGTGTGTGTGTGTGTGTTTATCTGAAGTCTGATGCGGTTTTCTCTAACCCTTAACTATTTTCAAGCTTCTGTTTGTTGTTCTCTGTTACAGGATCTGTAAGCAACATAATATTGCTCGAGTGCACCTACTAACCATTGCTGGAATAAAGCCATACACAACCGCTAATGAATCGTGATTAAACATTGGCATAAAGGCCGATCAACCATTGACACGAAATCTGCAGTGTTTGTTAGGTATGCGAATTTTTGCCCTGAAGTTTGCTTATTTTTATGTGTTTGTGTAGCTCAATATAATTCTGTGGATTGTAAGTTACCTACCATTGTTGAAACGAAGTCATCACCAACATTAATATTCAATACTATTCCTCGTTTCAGAATGAAACTAACATCGATGAAGCTTACCTTCTTTCCCATTGGCTGGTGAGTGTAATCGTACATTCTCATTGGTTCGGAGGAAAACCACTCGTGTTTGTTGGATAAAATTTGGTATTATATTATGCGTTTATCGGGGAATATGTGGTGCGGATTGGATGGGTGATTAATACACACCCGACAGACGACTCTAATAGATTATGTTGTCTGGCCGTTGGATGGTCGATCTTTCAATTTGGACGGCTAAAAATGTATTTCGTATATTTATATCGGGTTTACACATTTTCATAAATCTCAAACCGTTGAATTTTTAGAAAAATTAGAAGCGTCGATTGCGATTAAATTTTAAAAATAATATATTTAATTATTTTTGGAATATGTACATGGTTTTAATTTTTTTTTTATATTTATTCAAAACTAAGAGATGTAATTTACTTTATTTGTGGAAGTTTATTTTGGGTAAAATTACGGAAATGTTATTCCGCGCCCTATATAACACCCCGCTCTGCGCCTAACCTGACGTGGCTAGCCGAGCTGTATGAAAATCACGTGATTCTCTCTAGTTTTTTGTTCTAAGTTTTCTCTCACTAACTTTCAATTTCTTATCTTTAATATTCAGTTTCATATCTTTAATATTTTCTTTGTTCAAAAGAGAAATGGGAAAACCAATCTTCGATCAAAAAAATCAGTAAGATAACTTTTGAGTATTTTAGATTAGTAAATCGATTCTCTTTTCTTCGCACTCTCCCTGGAAAGTCTCTGTGACTGCTAAAAATCTAAGTATTTGGATCACAACCATCAAAGTCAGAAACATAATCGGATCAAATCTCTTAAAATGGAAACATAACATGTTAACAATTTGAAGAATGTAATTGATACTTATTAACAATCAAAATCAAAAATTGAAACTTGTATCAACATAATGATTTAACGTGGTTCGACAATCAAATTGTCTACATCCACGGGTGATAAAGATTGAGATCGTTTTTATTCATGTTTATATGTTACAAAAAGATATCAAACTACGTAATTAAAGTCACATTAATCAAAGAACAATTGAACTATCAAATTAACACAAGTCTCATACCTAAACTCTTTGCTCTGATCCTATTCCTTATGTCCAATTTTCCCAAATTTTCCAGTTTTTCTTTCTGTCTGAGAGTTTGGTATTTATAGCAAGCTTGGGTCCCTCAAATCTAAACTTTCCACCTATTAATCCTTATCAAAATTTTGGAATGTAGTGTATTCCGCAGGGTTTATCTGTATATCCCGCAAGACTTGATTTGCGTATTTCGTATTTTCCTTAGTCTCTTGCTTGGTATCCCGCACCTATTCTGCGGACTTGTACTGAAATTATTGTTTTTAGATTTGGATGTATGTTGCGGTCTTACTAAAATTATGGCATGTCTAACATGTGGCCCTTCTGAATTCTGCATGTCCAATACGTGGCTATCGAAAGTGTCTTGTCATGATTTAGTTTCTTTTGTTCCGCAACCTGTTCGATTGAGACGTGCCCAACATGCATTAATGTTTGTCAGTTCCCTATATTGTGTCAGGCTTTCCCGCAGCTTGTGTGTCAGTCATGTAACAAAACTGTCTACTTCGTGCAGTGTGCCATGCTTTCCCGCAACCCATGTGTTGATCATGCAACGATGCTGTCTGTTTCAGTACTTCTTATAGAGTTTTGTTTCAATGTTTCTCGTCCTATTAAAATCTGATACTCCTCCCATAGTATTTGAACACGTGTAGTTTGGGATTTAACACCGTCACAGTCTCTAAATAGAAAATCCATTTATATTCTCAATCAAAAAAATTGTTATATGCTGTCAAAATCAAATCATTACCCATTCTCTAATCAAAAAATCTATACTTTCATCATAACCCAATTGTTAAAATTGAGAATTAAATTTGATTTATATTTTGATTTGAATGACTTTAGACTGATCTGGGATTGAGAAAGAATAAAAAACCCTAAATTATTGAGAAAAAGTTATTACAAGATCTTGATTTTGATCTATAAGAGGGGTTTTTTCCCCTTTGAAAACCCTGGTTGTTCTTACGTTGAATCACAGACAAATGAAAAAACAAAAACCAAATCTTGAATTGCATCTTTCATCTTTCCAATTTTATTGATTTAACAAAGAACTTTATGTATTATCATCTTCAAAACTATTATGATTGTTACTGCTTGATTTTGTGAGGGACGAATTTTGGATTTGAAGGAGGTGATTTTCGGCGTTGTTGTTTGAGAATTTTATCAGTTCAGGAGAAAGATGATGGATAAGATATTTTGATGTTTGGTTGATTTTTTATTTATGCTTCCATAGAGGAAAGAAAATGAACAAAAGTAAAAAAAATACAGAATAGAGAAAAAAGAGAGAAACACGTGATTTTAGTACAACTAAGCTAGCCACGTAGATTGGGCGCAGAGTGGGGCGTTATGTAGAGCGCAGAATAGTATTTTCGGTAAAATTAACGAATATTTATTTTATTTATTTTCTTCCAATTTTTCCTTTTCTTTTGATACATAATAATCTGTTTCTTTTGCATAAAATCATACCAATTAACAGGGAAAATCACACCAACTAACACCTTTTGGAAAAATCACACCAACTGAGAAGATTTTTAGATCAAAACAAAACAAAATGGAAACCTAATCTGATTTCATGAAGTGTAGATCCGAGATAGATTTTCCAGACAAGGGTTGTGTTTTTGCTTTTTACATTTTCTTATTTTTTCTCTACTCTATTTTGATTTTGTAAAGATGGGTTTGCTGTGGCCGAGATGAGAACACAGAGGATAACTAGGGAAGGTTGTGTTGTTAATTAAATATAGAAGAATTATTAATGTGGTTGAGTTATAGAAGAAGTTGTAGCCGAGAAGAATATGAATGGTCGTGCAACATAAATGGGTCTTGATTTATCTGTTGAAGTGTTGGATTTAAAGTTTGGAGTCGGATCTGAAGCTGAGATTACTGCTACCATTGAGGTTTGTCGTTGAAACAGGGAAGAGTGTTCAAGAACCTCACATAAAATACTTTTTTTTGCATTTGGTTCCCTAATTATACTTTTATCAAAAAAGCAATCAAATTTAGGCCTTTTGAACACTTACATATCCACAATACTTTGAAGCCGATAACATTTGTGAAGATTTCTATTACTGTTGTTACTCTGGTCCAAAGGTCAAATAAATCGATCATTGTTTCTTGAAAATTTAGACTCATTTTTTATAGATGAAAATATGTCAATGGACATACATATCTTTGACTATTCATGCTTATTACGAATGTCCTTCTAGCGAAGTATTAGTTGCAGAAAAGGTACGCGAGTTTAGGATTGTCCTTTTTGATTTCCCTTGATAAATTGTACATAGGACTACAAGAAGGAATACTTATTAAGGTATAAATGTCATACTTTCCTGTAACAAAAGTTTTACATCTAATTTGTTGTTTGGATGATGCAGGTAAATAAGAATCAGTTTAACAAACTCCTTTCATACATTGAGCAAGGCAAGAAAGAAGGAGCTACATTGTTAACTGGTGGTAAAACAGTTGGTGAGAAGGGATACTACATCGAACCCACAATATTTACCGATGTTAATGTAAAATCCTAACTATTTTTTATTTCTTTGTATTTTTGTGCATTACTTTTTAGTTGTAACCATGCATTACATCACAAGAGTTGTTGCTAAATCACACGAGCTTTGATTTTCGTCATATTTGATTTATTACATTTGTTTGTTAGGAGGACAATCTAATAGTGAAGGATGAAATATTTGGACCTGTAGTGTCTCTCATGAAGTTCAAGTAAGTTTACGCACCCTTCCATCCATTCAAAGTTATGGTCAAGTTACAACTTGCTGCTGCTGCTAAATTACTATAAAATACAAGTATCAGACTGAACTGTAAACACTTATTTCTCTACAACAATTTTGTAACTATAGAACGGTCGAGGAGGCAATAAAAAAAAGCTAATAAAACAAGATATGGATTAGCAGCCGGAATTGTAACCAATAACCTCAACATCGCAAACACAGTTTCAAAATCGATACGTGCATGTGGGGTTCTCTTTTGGTTAAATAGATTTGGCTGCTTACTGAATGATATGCACATTCGTAGAAACGTATAATATGGTCAATCAATCTTTTCGGCAGACCAATCTATAGTTTAATTTACAAATTCATTTCATGTTAAGTACTACTAAGTTTTTTTTTGTTACTAATATTTTATTTTATTTTGGATTGTTTGCAGGATATTGCCTCACATACAGTAAGGAAGAAAATGCCTTCTTGGTGAGTTTCAAATCTTATGTATACATTTTATTGTTAAATTTCCATGAAATACACCTGTAATTCTATAAATTATACCAATGCAAGTAATCTTAATTCCTCAAAGATTTGGCATATAACCCATGGCACTGTTAAATGGCGTGATTAACATAAATTTCTGGCAACTTAATGTGGCTTGATAAGTTTGGATGTGCTGTATGTGAGAGCTAGGGGAACCATTCAGGTCTATTCTATCTGTATACTATATCATGCATATCCTCATGAGCTCTTAGTTTCTAATCTTTAGAATAGTACATACTCTGTTCGGTATGTAGAAAATGGGCTGAAACCCACAACCAAATATGAAGAGTTCACTGCGAGTTGGTAACAGAGTTTAAGTTGTTCTTTTATTTATGCTCATATATTTTTTGATCGACTTCTGCAGGTCTTGCTGTTGATGAGAATCCTTACTCTCAACCTTTCTAACCCTGAGTTTGGGACCATGGTAAGTTTTGAATTGCTATTATGTGTATATGCAGCCCATGAAAGTATACCACATCACTGCCTTTGTTCAGATAAGATAGCTTAATGACAATTATACATGTGGGAAATTCATACTTGAATGCTCTAGCTTCTTTCAAAATTCTCAGATAAGATAGCTTAATGACATATGCATTCTATAATCTGATCGACATCTCTCTGGTACCATAGATTAGGCCCATATCTAACTAATTTAAAGTTTTATTAACACGTATAGTTTGACATAATTACATATATAATTTCTTGGGTTAGTTTCCTTTATGCCCTTATGTTTGTTTGAACAAGATTCGCTACTTTTATTAGAATTAAGTTGATCCTTCGTTGATTTTTTTTCTTCCAAATTCTTAATTTGCTTTTTCTTTTAAAAATGGAATTTTGGTTTCTGTTACTTTTGGTGATTGTGAAACTATTAATCACTGGGTTTCTGACCTCGTTTATAAAGATCAGATTCAATCTACTCCCTATTTAGGTAACACCGTGATTATTATGAGCGGGCCCTAATAAACGGGGTGCTTAGAGCACCCACAGTGGTGGGATTAAATCATAGACCAAATCAAAATTTGGTCTTTGATCCGTCCGAATTCAACCGCAGTAGGGAGATTAAATTTGGGTTTTGATCCAGATTTACTGTTTGGGATCACAAATGATCCCAGAACTGGACCAAACCCAATTATAGTGGAGCGTTAACCTAACTGTGCGTCTCGTGCCAGACGTGACGCTGACTTTCCGTCTGGTGACATGTGTTTAACCAGACGTGCGTTTCATTTGTCAGGCGTGAACCAAAACTCCGCCCCATCAGGCGTTCATCCAAGAGCACGTCCAACGGGGAGTGAAGCCAGAAGCACGCTTGTTAATCAGGCGTTCAACTAGATTAACGCCTATATTGGACGTTTGGCTATTACAACGTCTGTTGTGGGCGTACGCCTAAGAGAGCGTCTGTGTATGGGGCGTGCGTCTAGATTAACGCTTGGTGAAGAACAAGGAAACAACTCACTGTCTTCCAAGGTAACAACGCCTAGTCAAGCGTAAGCATATATCAACGCCTAGTCAAGCGTAAGCATATAAAGCCACTGGATTTACTAAGTGAAGGACTTTGCACAAAGGGTTTAGATATAAAAAATTTACTAATTTCATTTTAGAGCATATTCAATTAACAAAATATATTGCAAGAACATTGCAATCTTACATGCCATCAAATTGATTGACTCTATTGTTTCATCAAAATAAACAGACTAAAGCAACGTCATAAACATAAACAGACGCGTGTTTGGCTAGGAAAGCGTTTGATGATTCAAGCGTAACCTTAAGTGTGCGCCTGTTTTCTTTGAAACACGTACCAGCTGCACGATTATACTATTGACCAGGCGTGTTGCTAGGATAACGCCCCATCAGGCGTTCGGCTAAACACACGCCTGTCGCTGGTGCGTGCCGCTAAGTGTGCATCTATCAACAGACGTTCATTTGGGTTACGCCTTCCACCGAGCGTTCATCCAGCGTCCACCCCAACCAAGCATTTTCACAGGCGTATGCCTGTAAAACAAAATTACAGACGTATACTTGTACATGCGTCCAACGCCAAACGCTAGCTTAGAAAACCGCCCGATCAAATTTTAATTTTTGCTCGTTGTGTTTCAGGCGAAGTAAAGATTAAAATTTTTACTCTTTACTCTTTTGGTCTAGTCGTATGACTGTGGATGCTCTTAGTATTTAGAGAGGAAATGATACTGGAATTAAGATTTACATTCTTCCCCTCGGTCTCGGAGAGTCGAAATCCCAGGCCCTTCATGGGTGGAGAACAAAGTTCCGATCATTCTGGTGTTCTTATGGAACAGATCTGTGCTAAAATCTTTATTATTATGGTGAATATTAATGCTGACATTTTTTGGTTTGTTATTTTTATGACAGTTGCTTTTAAAATATCTCTTGTGAAGACTGTAACAATGCTATCTCATATTTCTCTCTTTAGCCGTCTTCATTGCTAATTTTCACCCACATAAGTACCAACGTTAGGTGAAACTAAGATTTCAAATAATTTATTCCGCTCAAGAGCTTTATACCACACAAATGTAGAGTTTTAGCACTTCCATGTTCTGGCTCATACAATACTAGATAAACCAGCGTCACAGCTGAACATAATCTCACTCCCCTTCCTGAAACACCATATAGGCTTCAATTTCATACTTCTCCCATGGGATATGAGTACGATGTCATGACGTTTAGTCCAAGATTCACAAACTCCATAATCTTACATCACCCAAACTTCAAAACCAACTTTAGCAACATTAACAACAACTACACAAAGGCACATTTTATGCTTTTTCTTTAAGAGAAAATGGATCTTACGTCCAGAAAACACTAAAATCAGGTCGTAGAGGACGGCTAAAATATTTGGCTAGGTGAAATGGACGGGTTCCACGTAATCATTAATCTGACTATTATAGCCCTATTTCCACCATCGGAAAAATAGATATGATTTTTTCTATTACATTTCGTTATCTTTCTTCACTCGCTTTCTCCACCATACGCCATTAACAGCTCTATTTCTAGATTCTTCCACCACCATTCACATCAATAATCACATTAGCCCACCACCATCACCAAAAACCCTACTCAATTTCAATCAATCTCAAACTAAACAAGACGCTACATAATTGTTGTTTTTATTTATTGATTTTAGGTTTTTTTCTGAATTTTTCTTAATGATTATGAAATTGGTTTTGTCTGATTATCATTCATGGATTTTAAATTAATTAATTCTTTAATTAGAGATAAATGATTGCACATATTATATATATTTTTATTTCATTGTAAAAACCCTAGAAATTTCTCGAAATCATGTTGCTTGTTTACTCCATTTTGATTACAGTAACAACTAGTTGATTTTGTGTTTAAAAATTCAACTAAATCTCTAGGACACATTGCGTCTCCAACTAAAGGTAGTACTTTCTACTTTCTCCCAAAAGTAATATTAATTTTTTATGTAAATGCATATGTTTAAAAAGCAACTACGAAACCCCATTGTTTTACTTCTGAAATTGAAATAAGAATACCAATGGCAATACTGGATGTATCTAGGTGCATCCTGTGTTACTGCTTGATGTAACTGAGTGCATCATGTGTTAATTACTAAGACTGAAATAAGAATAAAAATGGTAACACTGGATGTATCTGTTGCATCCTGTGTTATTTCTTGATTTATCGATGTGCATCATATGCTATTGCTTGATGTATCTGAATGCATCATGCATTGATTACTAAAAATGAAATAAGAATAAAAATAGCAATGTTGGATTTATCTAGTTGCATCATGTGTTATTTCCTTATGCATCCATGTGCATATCATATGTTATTGCTTGATGTAACTGAGTGCATCTTGTGTTAATTACTGAACTGAAATAAGAATAACAATGACAACACTGGATGTATCCAGTTGCATCTTATGTTATTGCTTTATTTATCGATGTGCATCATATGTTATTGCTTGATGTATCTGAGTGCATCCTGTGTTAATTACTGATTCTGGAATAAGAATGAAAATAACAACACTAGATGTATCCAGTTGCACCCTGTGTTAATTACTGAAACTGAAATAAAAATAAAAATAACAACACTAGATGTATCCATTTGCATCCTATGTTATTACTGGATGTATCCACTCGCATCATGTGTTATTACTGGATGTATCCAGTTGCATTCTGTATTATTGCTTGATGTATCTGAATGCATCCTAACGAATTTCTCCTCAGTTATTGCTTGATGTATCTGAGTGCACCCGAGTAACCAGAAATTATCAGTTAATCGGAGTGTGTGTGTGTGCTGTTTATTTTAATGGATCCCCTCTATGCTCTTTTTTTCTCTTCACGTTTTGCATTCACTCCCTCACTCCTTCTATAAATAACAAGGTTCTGAAAACTTAATCCCTAATTCATACTTACAATTCTCTCCCTTGCTCCATATCAACAACAACAAATTCTAATTACTCCATATTTCGGTTTTCTTTTTTTCTTTTTTTCTTTTTTTTCTTTCTTTGTTGCAGGGATGGTGGGTGGAAGTTCAAACAAAGTAGAGATGGTGGGTGAAAGTTTTTATGCAATGCAAAACATATGGAGGACTAGAAATTTTGATATTAACACACTAAATTATGTTATTTTAGTTAGATACATTGGTTGAAAGCGATACCAAAGATAAATTTTTGAAATTTTTGTGGTTGAGTTCCATTGTAAGGGTGTAAGTTTAAACATGTCAACTGCCTAATGTGTTTGAGCTCCACAGTCGATGTATAAGATTCATGGTCTACCAAGACTTCTACTAGAGAATGAGTAATTGTTAACTACTTAATGTAGCTGCCTAAGACTTTCGTTGTATCCGTGTATATCTTATATTCTTCTTGTACACATCCTAATTCCATTACAATACAAATAGTTAACATATAGATAATATGTAGTCCAGAGCATATATATTATATATATTATGATCGCATGACCCACACCAATCCAAAATCATGTGTCTACACTTTTCCATAAGTGTTTGTGAGTTGACCACGCCTTGCGTTCCTAAGACCCAAGAGATATGTTAGTCACATTATCAATTTTTAGTTAAGAACTTAAGAAAAAATGCCGAATTTGAATGGATAAAGGTATTTTAGTCTACTTTCTAATCATCAATATTATAAAAAAGATTAAATTCTGGGCAAAATATCCATTTATGGATATTAAAAAAGTATCTTAGAAATCTTTGAATATTTAAGAAGTATCTTATTTTACTTTCACAATCGGTAGTTTCGTGATGTTCATTATCTACCGATTGTGATAGTTTCCCCAAATTTTATATTTTTCAAAACTAATAAAATTTTGAAATTTTCTACTTTCACAATCGGTAGTTTCGCTCCTCATCTTTCTCCCGATTGTAATGTCCAAAAATTCAAGTTTTATGTACCCAAACTTGCCATAATCGGTAGTCTCGTTCCTCATCTTTCTCCCGCTTGTAATGTCCCCAAAACTCAAGTTTTATGTACCCAAACTTTCCATAACCGATAGTCTCGTTTCTTATCTTTTCCCGATTGTAATGTCCCAAAAACTCAAGTTTTATGTACCCAAAAGTGCCCATAATTGGTAGGATCGATGCCCAATATATCTATCGATTGTAAGACCTCTAAAACGTACTTTTTGTATCTGAAACTGCCTATAATCGATAGTCTCGGGGTTCCCCATTATCTACCGATTGTTTGTTGTGTGTTTCACTCTTTATTTCGGCTGTTTCGCCCACAACTTCTTCGTCCGAACTCGGAATGACCTTATTCTTTTTGCGTTCACTTCGTATTTGAATTCTATACAATATGATCATATGAACTACTGGAGTCGAATAAGTTTAATTTAGTCTTTGTCTATCCTTCATCAATAACACTTCACTACCTTGCTCTTTTAGCACTTTGTAGCTTATTCTCGGATGATTCACCTGGTATAATACGCAGGATAGAAAAAAAAAACGTAATAACAAGTAATATGAAAGAATTATAGCTATAACAAGTATGTATTTCACACTCTAAACATGTAAATTAAGCACAATCGGTAGTTTCGTGATGTTCATTATCTACCGATTGTGATAGTCGCCCCATTTTTTTTTTTCAAAACTAGTAAAACTTTGAATTTCTCTACTTTCAAAATCGGTAGTTTCTTGATGTTCATTATCTACTGATTGTGATAGTTGCCCCAAATTTATTTATTGTCAAAACTAGTAAAATTTCAAATTTCTCTACTTCCATAATCGGTAGTTTCCTGATGTTCGTTATCTACCGATTGTGATAGTCCCCCCAATTTTTTTCTCCAAAACTAGTAAAACTTTGAATTTCTCTACTTTTAAAATTGGTAGTTTCGTGATGTTCATTATCTATCGATTGTGATAGTTGTCCCAAATTTATTTATTTTTCAAAACTAGTAAAACTTCGAATTTCTCTACTTTCAAAATTGGTAGTTTCGTGATGTTCATTATCTACCGATTGTGATAGTTCCCCCAAATTTATTTATCTTTCAAAACTAGTAAAATTTTAAATTTCTCTACTTTCACAATCAGTAGTTTCCTGATCTTCGTTATCTACCGATTGTGATAGTCGCCTCAAATTTATTTTTTCTCAATACTAGTAAAACTTCAAATTTCTCTACTTTCAAAATCGGTAGTTTCGTGATGTTCATTATCTACCGATTGTGATAGCTGCCCCAAATTTAATTTTTTCAAAATTAATAAAACTTCGAATTTCTCTACTTTCACAATCGGTTATTTCGTGATTTTCATTATCTACCGATTGTGATAGTTGCCCCAAATTAAAATTTTACAAAATTAATAAAATTTTGAATTTCTCCACTTTCATCGATAGTTTCGTGATGTTCATTATCTACCGATTGTGAAAGTAGCCTCAAATACAATTTTTGCAAAGCTTATCAAATTTTGAATTTTTATGCTTTCAAAATCGGTAGACACGGGTTCATGTTATCTACCGATTATGCTTAATTTTTAGTACAAAAAAATTGAATTTGTTGGCACAAAAATAATCGGTAGATAACGATCAATTTTACCTAGCGATTATGGTTGATGTTCTTCATTTCTTAAGAACATCAACCATAATCGGTGGATAAAATCAACTTTACTTACCGATTATGTTTCTGCAACTGTAAATCCTAGAAAAAATTTCGATCAATTTTTTGATTTCAAGCAATAAAATCTAAGTTTGGACACAACTACTATCATTTTTCCGTTTTGTTTGTTTAACTCGAATTTGTTTTGATGTTCTAAGTTTCAACTTTAAGGTTAATGAATTTTTTTTTAAGTTCAAACAATTAATCCTAAAGTCTATTTGGTCGATGATGTTTGATTTCAATCAAAATGAAAACGATGGAATTTTTTTTTCAATCGGTATATATAGAGAAGGAAAAGAGGAGCATTCAAAATGATTATGAAAATAAAGGATATAGGTTTAAGTTTAGTGTAAAGGTAAAGGATAGTATAGACATTTTCTATTTTTAAGATACCTCATAACCACCTTCATTGGATGAGACTAAATTAGTAGCCCCAAAAACTTTTTGAGTAGCCCTCAAAAATGCTAGGTTAAAAAACACCCAAATAAGAACATTTATTATCATCTTCAGTTGAGAAATCATACCTGATGAAAACCATGACTTACAGGTATCCATTGAAATTTAGTGATTTAATTTTTTCTGAACATAAGTGCATTAACTAGAGGGAATACAATCTCATACATACATACTTCTAAACTTAGCCATACATATTGGGAAGAAAGCAAATGAAACCAAAATTGAAATAAGCTTAACATATGAAATACACGATATCAATGCACCAATTGATGAAAGTGCTCCTAGGGAGGTGTAGATGGTGGGTTTTTGAAAAAGATAAATTAGTAAATCACCTCTCAAGACTCTGGTCTGAGAAATACTGAACTATTAAAATTTTGAAAAAAGAATTTTCGGGTAGACGTTTATCCCTACTCTATATCAGGCGCATATCCCTGACCTCTCCCTGTATGTATGGCAACATATATGATTAAATTGACGAATTTAATCAATATTCATCACTACACAAAACCATTAGAACATTCTGGCGCACACGACAAGTTTCCCAAATGTTCTATGATTTTTAAATAAAATCTCTTAGGCTCCTAGATGTATTGCACACTAGTGTAGAGCAATTTGAGTATTATTTTCGGTTGTTATATTCCACAGTTGAATCCCCAAAATTACTTACGTTAATATTTATGTTCAAATTGAACAATATTAACCTATTAAAAGAATTCATATTTATTAATTAATTAAAGTACCATAGCTGTGCTTAAATTAAATAAAATATGACTCTATAGCTTCTACTAGCTAAAAATCATACCCAGTTGCATTGATCCTTTGTTTAAAGAGACAACCAATGCAAAAACGAGTAAAAGAATTTTAAAGGGATTTTGAAGCACTTCGCAACATTTATAAGCGTGTAAAAAGCGTTTCAAAATTCCTAAACCCTAATTCTAGTTTGAAAATAATTAACATTTGTAAATGTTGCAAAAACGTGACCGAAAGTATCCCAAACCATAATTTAGGTTTGAAGATGGATTAATAACACTTATAGCGTTGCAAAAGTGTAACAAAAGTGTCTTTTAAATTAGTTAGGGTTTGGAAATGGTTTGTAACACTTATAAGTGTTGCAAAAATTGTGACACAAATCTCAAACCCAAAATTTTACACACGTTTATCCCTCTTCTTCACGCGTCCTGGTTCTTGACATAAGACTTTCACGCCTACTCAAAGCCGAGCATGGACATCATGTTCCTCTCTAAAAAATTATGTGAATTTCTAGCCTTCTTGCTAAACTTTTTCAAACCCTAATTTTTAAAGAAAGGGAGACACCTTTACCTTTTTTGCTTCCAATGTGTATGCTAGTCAAGCAACTAAGCCTACACGACTATTTTCAAGACAAGACTTCAAAATAGAGCCCAGTTTACACGACTTATGTTTCTTGTCAATTTTTGATGAAATTACTCTTTTACCCTCAACGCGTGAGGCTGAGTACAAAGAGTAAAACATAGGTGTCCTGCTTCGTATAAAAAATATGAGACTCTCACAAGGACCAAAGCTAGTCCATTCTTCTTTTATTTCACGTGAGGACAAGTTTGATGTCTCACCTTTATATTGACGTGAAGACAAGCTTGACGTCCCTCTTCCTATTTCACGTGAAAGACAAAGTTTGCATCCCTCTTCTTATATTCACATAGAGACCAAAATTTGGTATCCTCCTCTACTTCACGTGAATGCCATTGAGTGTTCCTCTCTTATTCTCACGTGGATGATCTAGGATTTGACAAATCCTCATCATCACGAGAATAAATTAGGGTTAAACAAAGCCTAAACTATATTAAACCTCTCTCACATATATCTTTCGTGTGAGGCTTCGCTATAATTTTTCATGCTCTACTGCATACTCTTATCAATGCAAAATTGACTAAGATGGACAAACTATTTCATATTCATAAATAAATACTCATTTATTTTATTTTAGCCTGCTAAACTCCTCATCCAGTCAAGCAGGACACATTTATTTTATTTTAGTCTGCTAGACTCATTAGCTAGTCAAGCAGGACAAGTCTTTAGTCAAGAGACCCATCGAGCAGGTCTCAACCGACTTAACATTAGTATTGTTCAATACTATAATACTACACGAGACATCAAATGTCAAAAATGGAGGGATATTAATTATGGTTTTGGTCTGGCGGTCTACAACATGTGGTGCAGCAGTTCGCACCCACTAAAGAGAAGTTCTGGAAAGATCGATCGAAGTTGAGTGAGGAGTGGTGAGTTAAGTAACCAACTATCAACCGCAATCGAAGTGGAGAGAATTTGTCAACAACTTCTCCACTTTCACCATCTCACTATTACTAGAGTGGTTACAATAACTATGATATAAAATAAATGTTCAATCTATTGAACAGACGGACAAGTTCTTAACATACGACAATAGAACAAGTTCCCATTATGAAACACGACAACAAGTTTACTCTAAAACAGAGCAATTCAAGTTAATTAACCTTGATCATTCAACCTTCTTCTCAGAATACTTGTTCATAGATATTCACACCAACTACATCTTAGAGAGTCTGATACTCTGACCTCATTCTTCTCTCGCTTCCCTCCCTAAGACCAACCCTTCTCCTTCTTATTTTGTGACTGAAGCAAGACTTAAACGGCCATTGCTTGGTTTATGCAAGGATTGTACAGATTGATCTCTCGAATCTAAAGTGTTTCAACAACACAAATGTTTTAAGGATTGGAAAATTATCACCTGTTCACCCCACTTTTCAAAAATAGCCTTCAATTCATCTTTCCCCACAAACAGGAGGATAACTATGTGCCTGGTATAACGAATAAGGGTGGATGAGTTGGAAGTGGTGGTTGTCCCTATGGAAACTAAGAACCAATGCTACCAAAAGATTTGTGGTAGTATAAACAGTGCATGAATCATATCTCTGGCACTGAACACCATTTCACATTAAAATTTAAGTCTTTTATATTAATAAATTTTAGTACGTTGAAAAAGGATTTTTGGAAACCCTAATTATACCCACTGATGTTGGAAAACCTACACCTACTAAATTCCTAGAAAGTAGAATCAGTAAAACATAAAAACATGGAGGAGAAAAAATTAGAAGGAACTCAAAAATCAAAATAAAATAGAAGAAGAGCAAACCATAATTTCTTTATGGTTTGAATTGAAAACCATTGTTATCCAGCATAAAGAGGAACTGATGGCATCAATTTATTCTAACAACTGATAATTAAATGAGGGATCCAGTTGACATTGTGTTGTATCTTGATGCTAAAATTCCACAAAGTACCTGCAAGTGCATTCAACAACTAGGTTGTAAATTGTAATTCTCTGATAGAGCTAATTCAGGTCACCCATCTTCTTCTCCTTCCTACATGTAATACAATGAGAAAATCCAACAAATCAAGAAAAATATAAATTATACATAAAAAATAGTAAATCTCGTAACAACTCAAGATTATTATTCTTATTTGGCATCTTAAAACTATTTTAAGCTGAAAATATCGTCTGCCAGACAATACCATGTAAAAATCCATGGTTATTTTACCAAAGAGAAATTGTGCAGCCAAAAAAGAGATCCGATACCAAAAGGATGAGTTAGTTCACAGAGTCCCATTTAAATTTGGGATTTTACCATCTTCGAGAGCGTATACAATATGATGATAGAGTGATGCAATTGTAAAAAGTAGATAAACAGTTCTTGGTCCATGATAGAACTAAGAATGTTATTTAAATCCAGTGTGGAGCTTACTTCGAAAACATATAAGTAGTCTTGTAAAGATAAATCTTTAAGAATTTTTTGTACAAAGTTATTCAATAAGCAAAGCATGACTTTTATCTATATTATTACTGCACTGCATTTCAGAAAGTCAATGTTATAATGGTCTTATAGCTTTACCAAGTGTAAAGAAGGGTCTCATACGAATGATTCTAGCGACTCAAATGGCATAGTATGCTACTTACTGTTCAAATAAGGCTATGGATAGAGATATATGGGCGAGTAAATTCAATAAGAGTTGATCATACTTTATAACAAAGGACTAACAAAAAGACGATTGAGTTCATCCTATTTATATAGACATAGGTCACAAAACAAATAGCTCATACCCAAGACTATTTCATAGTATTAGATTATGCATAACAAATTGATCATGAGTTACATGAACATAAGATTATTATTATTTTTGTAACGGTGGTGTTAGAAACAGAGTACCTTAACAATCAACATGCATTTCATCAAACACCTTTTGTACAATGTTTTTAAAACTCAAATTTGTGAATTTTGATCTATGAACATTTTCTACTAACAAATCAACATAGAAAGAAGATCAACAATTAAAAACAAACAGAATCGAGAGAATTCAAATACGCACCTGATTGAGAATTTTAGTTTATGCATCTGTTAACAAATCAATAAAACAATGAGCCAAAATCGCCAAAAATAACTATTGGAACACTAAATTGCAAAAAACCTAATCAAAAACAAATTTAAAATTCATATGAAAGAGAGGAAACAAATCTAGACTCACTTTATTATCTTTACTGTTTCTTAACCTAAACAACATCAAGGTCATCGGGAACAGAAGAAAAAGGATTTTCATACTCATCTCCAACCGCACCTGTAACACGAACATAAAAATATATATTAGTGGAATAATCACTAAAAAATCAAAGAAGGAGATGAGGAAAAGAAACATAAGTAGCAGCATTGCAGCGGAAAAAGAAAGAGAAAGAAAGAAAAATGTGTTAGGGCAAGGTTTTTTCCGCAAACTTATATATGACTCATTAGTTGTCCGATCAACGTCCCAAATATTCAATGGTGAATGATTTTTAAAAAATCATGTAAAGTGGGTGTAAGAATTAAAAATCGATTCTTGTCCGTCCAGATACAGATCTTGACCATCCAGCGGCTAGACATAACAAACAAAGAGGGTCGTCCGTCGAGTGTGTAACAACCCCCCACCCAATCCGCACCACACATTTCAACATCAACGCACAATACAACACCAAATTTTATCCAACAGATATGAATGGTTTTCCTCTGAGACAATAAGAATCTGCGGTTATGCTAACCAGCCAATGAAAGGGAGGGTAAGCTCCACCAATGCTAGTTTTATTCAGGAGTAAGGGATGGTATTAAATATTAAGGTTGTTGATAGGATATGGTACCTCTTTTCCTCGACTCTTGTCGTAAGTATTAAGCAATAAACTAAGGTTTTTGTTTTCGATAGTAAGATTAAGGTGCATCTTAATAAAACTAGGATAAGAAATTAGTGAAAACCAGGATTTGCAAAGACACTTACATATAAATATGGATATTACCGGTAATTTTGTGAGAATCTCAAGATTGACATCTTCCAGAAAGTTTAACATTGATGCTAGCTTCACTTTTTCACATTGATTTGATACGTAGTACAAAAGAACATGGTTTTACATAATAATGGTACCAATGATTTGAGTTCGAAACTCGTCGATACCAATTTTTTTATCGGTCATACAAAAAGATCATGGGTTGGGTTTACTTGTAGGTTTTAATGGGCTAAAATAAGCAAATCTAGGTAGTTCCTATTGGGCTTTATGGATATGCTCGGTGAACTCGTTTTCATTAGTCATGACGTCGGAAATCATTAACACTGGTCATCTGAAAACTTCTTTGACATAGGAATAAGTTGTTACGGAAATATTCAGTCATATACCAAAATAAGTCTCCTTTGACATATCAATAAGTTCTTATGGAAAGTATTCAGTCTAGGCCAAAACAAGGGTCCGGAACAAGGCTCCGGGCCGACAGTTTCCATGGTTGAGATTTTATGAGGCAAGGACTTGAAAAGGAGTCATAGAGGTGTTAGTACCAAAATGATGTTTCCCACCCAAGAATTTTTGGTCCGTAGCAATTAATTAAGCCCAACAACCAAACTAGCCTAATAGGAGCACTCCATTCAAGTCCGAAGCCCAACTTGGACCGAAGTGACGTCATCAATTCCCGAAGCGACGTCATCAATTACGTCCCAAAGCGACGTCACCAATTACGTCCCGAAGCGACGTCATCATTTCACGGAGCGACGTCATCATCCCGACCGTTCCATCTTAGCCCGATGCACCAAGTCAATCCCGATAGACCAAGTCAATTCCGCACCAACCTTTGGATAGAAGTCATTTTGAAGATAAGGATAATAAGAACACGTGGCGGATCCCGTTGATACATGGCGAAATATGGTGAATCCTCTTCGACACAAGGCGAGCTTAGACGAATCTCCATCGACACGTGGAGAACTTTGATGACATGTGGTGAAGGGCATTATAGTAATTATCATCTTTTTGTACCTTTAAATACCATTTTTGAGTGAGAGAGAAGGGGACTTTTGGGCCGATTGATGGCCTCCTCTGCTTCATTTTCAACTGTAACCCAGAGATTAATAAAAACTCCAACTTTCATTACCCGTGGATGTAGGCTAATCATGGCCGAACCACGTTAAATTTCGTGTGTTAATGTCATTTTTATCTATCTTAGACTATGATCTTTGGTTGTTTTTGCCCATGAGAATTTTGGCATAAACAATTTGGTGCTAGAAACAGGGATTGTGTCAAGGATGTATCCTACCTGATGCATAGATTGATTGGAGCTTCAGAGAGCATCCAGTTTTAAAACAGAAAATGATACAGTTGAACAATGGAGATAGAGTGGAAGAAGAAGCAAACAACAGTTTACAGTCTAACCAAAAACTTTGATTTCATCTCGATTACATGATCTAAAAATCTCATCCATACCTCTATTTCAAACAAAACTTTTGAGAATTTTTCTCTTTTCAGGATTTCGAATTAAATTTTGGCTAGGAATATCGTCTGATTTTGAGGATTTCGAACTCAAATTTTGGGGGTTTTCTCACAGAATCTTCTTTTTGCTCTTCACACAATTTTGGTTTTCTCGAATTTTGAAACCGAGTACTGTTTCTGTTTTGAAACCAAGTATTGTTTCTGTTTTGAAACCAAGTTTTGCTTACAGATTTGTAACAATTGAATTATGTTTTACAAACCCATTAAATTGATTTTAAAACATTAAGCATCATAGTTTCAATCTGATTTGGGAATTTTTCTCATTAATTTGATTAGCTTTTCTTCATGAATTAATTCTTACAAAAAACGATTTGAATGATTGGGTTTTGTCTTGAATGAGCATAAGATTGCAGGGAAGGAGTTTATGCTTGAATGAAATCACAGCCAATTTCATGCTGGAATCATTCTCAAAGTTGCACTTAAAATGCTCGAAAAAATACATGAATGATCAATTTTTCAGAATTGAAAATCTACATCATTACCAGCCTGATACTACAAGTTTGCTATGGATTCTATGAGGAATTTTGAGTAATGGGTCAATGGAATTTCGGCTGAATATCTACTCAAGCCTGATGGTGTTCAACTTTAAACTCAAGCTCTTAACTCTCAAAATTTGCACCAAAATTTCAACTCTCACCAGAAAGGGATGCCACATCAAATTCAGTACCTCATATCTTTACAGATTCTACACATGTGGAATTTTCATTCTTTGGTGGTTCTGATGTATTGAAAGGGATGCAAAGGCATTCATGGAATCTGTGCTATCTGCAAAAATCTCAACACCACAGATGAAGTCTCCCGTGTCATTTATGGCATGACCAAAGTCCGAGAAAATTATATACGAGATAGTTCTTTGTTTCATTTTTTATGCAGGTCGGTCTCACCACAGGAAAAAGATAGAGCTTCTCGTAGAAGCAAATGATCATTAGCATTTCCCCTCGTAGAAGGCACCAAGCAAGGGTATGGTGTAGATTTTCCACAGCAGTATTGGCAGCAGTTCAGGTGACGGTTAAAGTGATAACATTTGGAATGTGAGGATGTGACATTAATAAATCCAACAACGGCGAGGAGAAGAAACACAGTGACAGAAATACATAGAATTGTATTCAAGACAAGAAAATGTTGATTAACTTTCGGTTGGAAGCAATGTACTACCTGAAAGATCAGTACACAACTCACGAGGTCCACATTTAAAAGTAGAGAGTACCACCTTCTTCCTTACAAGATCAAAGAAGGAGATTCACACTTCAAAGTGACCAGTTGACGATACTCCCCATCCGCGGTCAAAAAACAAGAATTTCTAGCCCAAGAACTGCTCAATCGTAGCTTAAGAAGCATAGGCAGCTGGAAGGATCAAGCACCATAAGCCACCACCACTTTAACAATTATTTCTAATTAATTATATAATTTTAATATTATTGATATAAAGAAAGCTTGAAGACTCAAAATTGGCTTGCCAATAGAGCCATTACATGAAGAAATCAAGCTCGCCGAATTCCAATTATCTCGCTGGCCTAGCTACGAGCGCACTCTCATCTTCACTTACCCACGAGATCGAAGACTAGATGTAGCAATTATGGTTAAGTTTTGCCTCGTTTATGGATCCCTGAACTTGCAGCCATGAAATGAAGAGAATGAGACTAAGAGATGCAAGAGTAGACGCAGAGACAACAATGGAACGTAACTTTAACGCCACAACAATATCAAGTGACGAATGGACATATGGATTGAGCTTCTCAACTGGATTGCTGCAGCCGACTAGCCCTTCACAGCGTAAAGCTTAAAGTTCAGTTTAAAGAAGACGAAACTGTACATGGGAGCTTTTTTCTTTAATGATCACAGACATGACAAGTACCATGTCAGTTGACAACGGACATGCTTTTGGATGGCTTAACATTTCTCTTGGGCTTCTTCTAGCGGTTCTTCATTTTTTACCCGCTAGACTTGTCACATCTTTATCACTCTCATTTACATTGGCACTTATCTCGGGACTACAATTTGTGATATCAATCGGAAAGACTCTCGCAAAAGAGCTAAGTACCCCATATCTCTCTTGATCTAAGATTTTCTCTTGCTTTAACTACTCCTGTTTGTATAAATCATGAAGATGACTCTTATTGAAAGGTGAACAGGCTAAATGCCACCCACCAAAATTATCGGAATGTCTGGTGCAAATAGGCATTGGCGCATATAAAAAAATTACGCCCAATGAATAACCTGACATGTGACCCGTTCCGATTGCTACTTTGAATTTGAATTCCTGATTGACTTATACATTTTTGCAAGATTCAATAATTTATATTATTGGATGAGTGATAATTCATTAATTTATTTATCATTTCTGCTTAAAACCCATAGAATGATATTATTACGCTAATGTG
This sequence comes from Papaver californicum, assembly GCA_023531435.1. Lineage (NCBI taxonomy): Eukaryota > Viridiplantae > Streptophyta > Magnoliopsida > Ranunculales > Papaveraceae > Papaver > Papaver californicum. The sequence continues at coordinate 2,071,895 of JAJJMC010022854.1, forward strand.
CGCTTATGTGTAAGTTTTGTAGCAAAATTCTATTTTTCAATGAATCAGGTTCATACTCTAATAATGACAAGGCCAGGCTAAAAGTAATTGAAGTAATTTTCTTAAGATTTATTCTTCAAAATAAACTTAAGAAAAGGGGGCAAGTTGTTAGTACCAAAATGATGTTTCCCACCCAAGAATTCTTGGTCCGTAGCAATTAATTAAGCCTAACAACAAAACTAGCCTAATGGGAGCACTCTATTCAAGTCCGAAGCCCAACTTGGACCGAAGTGACGTCATTAATTCCCGAAGCGACGTCATCAATTACGTCCCGAAGCGACGTCATCAATTCCCGAAGCGACGTGTCACGGGGTCGGTCCTTCGCCTCGACTTTACTCCGTGCGGCAC
>JAJJMC010022854.1:2077281-2137666 GCA_023531435.1 Papaver californicum
CTAGCCAAGGTGGTGCACAAGAGTGAATTAGCCATGTGTTGAGCCATGAATTAGCCATGTGTTGAGCCATTTGGTGCACCCCTGTGACAGACGTCACCAATTAAGTCCCGAAGCGACGTCATCATCCCGACCGTTCCATCTTAGCCCGATGCACCAAGTCAATCCCGATGCACCAAGTCAATCCCGCACCAACCTTTGGATAAAAGTCATTTTGAAGATAAGGACAATAAGAACACGTGGCGGATCCCGTTGATACATGACGAAATATGGTGAATTCTCTTCGACACATGATGAGCTTAGACGAATCTCCATCGACACGTGGAGAACTTTGATGACATGTGGTAAAGGGCATTATAGTAATTATCATCTTTTTTGTACCTTTAAATACCATTTTTGAGTGAGAAAGAAGGGGACTTTTGGGCCGATTGATGGCCTCTTCTGCTTCATTTTCAACTTTAACCCAGAGATTAATAAAAACTTCAACTTTCATTACCCGTGGATGTAAGCTAATCATGGCCTAACCACGTTAAATTTCGTGTGTTAATGTCATTTTTATCTATCTTAGACTATGATCTTTGGTTGTTTTTGCCCATGAAAATTTTGGAATAAGAAAGAGGTATGAAAAACAAGGTAAAACAGATAGATTCATTAATCAAAGCCTCGCAAACTTTTGCGTAATTTTTTTTCTTGATCATATTTTATGAATCGAAAAAAATTTACTTAATTAGCTGTCGCACAATGCCATTGCCATGCATGGCATACGGATTGTTTGTGCAATGCATCCGGAAACACGGACTTTATGATATACTAGTTGTCAAAGGTATGATGATCCAACCAAAACCAGACTATTATTAATCATCATCTTCCATTTCAGACTCTAAGATAGATTTGCTTAGATTTTTAAGTTTCATTAGTTCTAAGATTCACTCCCAAGACAATTCCATTTTAACACAAATTTTCTTTTAATACCTACCTTAAATTCATCAGTTAAAAATTTCCCCATTATGGTGCTAATTAATCTCAAGCGTTTAGAAATGGAAGGTCAACAATATAATTACATGCATCATGCACATAACTACTCCATCGCTGCTCACTAGATAAGATTTGTTTAATCTTTCTTTTCTTGGCTTAGTTTGATTACTTGAAAATGGTTTGTAAAAGTTTTTTTACGGTAAGAAATTAAAAGAATTAACACTCTAATTATTTAATTAATTAAATGAGACAACTATTATCTGTAAGGGAAAATTTACTACATGCATATAAGTCCTTTATATCTCCATCTCCTCCTCCATCTCTTAGACACCACATTGTCACCACTCCAAGAGAAAAAAACACACACAAATAATCTCATTTCAATCATGGCAGTGACAAGAAAACCAAGCATGGGTAGACAAAAAATTGAGATCAAGAGAATTGAGAAAGAAGATGCAAGACAAGTTACTTTCTCAAAACGTAGAGGAGGTCTTATAAAGAAGGCTCATGAACTTTGTACTCTTTGTGGTGCTGAGATTGCAATTATTGTGTTTTCACCTGCTGGAAAACCTTTTTCATTTATTCATCCAGAAGCTGTTATCGATCGTTACCTATCGGGGAATTCTCTTCAGGATAACATGGCTCCAACTCCACTTGTCTCGGCTCGTCGTGATGCCAAAATTCGTGAACTCAACAAAGAATATACGGAGGCACTTAACAAGTTGGAAGCCGAGAAAAAAAGAGGAGCCGCGTTGAAAAAGATAAAGAAAGCAAGTAGGAAACAGTTTTGGTGGGATCCTATTGATGATTTAGGGGTACATGAGTTGGAACAATTGAGTGGTGCTATTGATGAACTCAAACATCAGGTTACTGAGCGAGCAGATGAATTATTGCTCGGTTCTTCTAGTTCAATGTCGTTTTTACCTGGGAATAATTCTTCAAATGGAATGAGTAGTACATCCCATAGTGAATATAGTTCTACTACTACCTATGAAACAAAACCAGCTATTCCAAACCATCAGAATCACACTTCTTCTCTCATCCCTCATCACGGATATGGCACTGGCTTTGGTTTTTACGGACGCAATGGTCTTTATTAAGTGTCATCAGGTCATCCGTATTCAGTGATTTCTTGGTCTCTATTCATTCAGTGCATAAAAAGGGAAGCCAGAGTCATGTAATACCTGTTCTTGTGTTTGTTTTTGCTCATTTCTGTCACCGATCTGTATTGATTGGTTGTTTGGTCTTTTACTTTCGGAGGTTGCTTTTTGTTGTACTTGAATTCTGAGTACATTCCTAATGTACTCATCAACATTGTAATAGAACGTGTGCATTTGTTGCAAAGGTGTCTATTCCTAAGTGCATCTAATTCTAATGACAAAGCCAACCATTTTTCTTAAGGACTGGTTGAGCAAAAATGGCGCCAAAAGTTTTCAACTCACTTGATAATTGGGATAATATCAGTTTGGAAAGATTTACTACAATGCAATCCTTATTTGCATTGCCAGTGCCAGTTAGGGGTGAGCATGGGCCGGTATGGACCGGTTTTCACCTTATCTGCATCCAATCCAATTTATTGCGGATTTTAAGTTTGACATCCACATCCAATCCAGCATCCAACGGATCTGCATTCAATGGATATACGGATGGACGGATTGAATACGGATAATCCAATGGATTTATTTTATAATTAAAGTTTATAATAGAGGAATAATGGCAACAATTTTATGGATCGTTTTAGAAATAAGAGTAAATTGTTTAAGGATTTAAAATTGGATTTAAGTTTAATGCTTTGAAGTTACTCAAAATTTGAAGAGGAAGAAAAATCCGATCGCTTTGAAATAAAATGTTTTGATGTACTTTGGGATCAAGTATGTCCACGTATACATATATTTGTAATTAAGATCATCAAAATATGACATGAAAGGAATACCTAATTTAGCAAGAAAAAAACAAATGTACGGACTTCATATTTGTAGCAAAGAAGTTTGATAAAAAAATATATGTTTAAATTTCTTGTGGTTGGTTAAGCAAGATATATGAAGAGTACGGTTGATGAGAGATATGGTATTTTGGGTTTCCATCTATGTTTGTTATATGTCTTTGGAGAAGAAATGGAAGAAAAGATGGAAATATTTTGGGATTCCTTAATCTAATGGGTCCAGATGTCCAACGGATTTTCAAGGTTACATCCGGACCCAATCCATGATCGTTGGATTCTAAAAATTCCATCCGCATCCAACCCATTAACTAATGGTCCGGACACCCTCCCATAAATTTGTGTTGAACCGGTTTGAATTCACCGATTCCGGACCAAATGCTGACCCCACTTCCGGTGTGCCACTTCCAAAGCTATGCAACTGTAATCCATGCTACGGCGTGCTACAAGTTCCTAAGCCCAAATACGCAGAACTCTATAAAGAGGCCCATGAGGCCGTCACCAACATAGATCAACAAAGCATATTACGCAAGAAACCAAAAAGGGAACACCCTAGAATGCCTAAGGGCATCCATATTGGGACGAGGATACCCAAAGACTAAAGACTAAAATTTTTAGTCTTTGGTCCGGCCCAAGAACAACGGTAAATGATCGGGCGGTGCTCCAATATAACGCCTGGTGTTGGGCGGCTTTCTAGCGTATCGCTTGTCCGGACGGGCGTGATCCTAGCGTAACGCTTGCGCGAGACGGACGTCTAGCTGAACGCTTGATGTGGGGCGAGAACGAAAAATAACGCCTGATGGTGGACGAACTCCTAAGAACACGCCCAAAAGACGGGCGGACCACTAGACAAACGCCTGATGGGGAGATGTGCCAGAATCACGCCTGACCGAGTCATCCCTTGTACGAGAGAAACGTGTAACATGAAATGGACGGGCGGTGTCCTAGCGCCCCTCCTACAATTCCTAGCGAATAGTTAGCATCCCGCCTCATCAAATGTGGAATACCAAAACTAACTAAACATTTAAACAAATCATTTCCCTCCAAGATTTAACATCAGACAAATGTTTAACATTCGTGTTTAAATGTTTAGTTAGTTCTGAAAGTGGGGTCCCAAGATTCCCTCCAACAAATGTTTTGAAGCCTAGATGAATGAGCATTTGTACATGATTCAACCATAAGAATTTGTAAATCATGGATAGTAGCCGGGCGGACTCGTAGGGGTACGATAGAACTAGACGGACGCCTAGACGAACGCTCCATATTGGGCGGTGCCTTAGCATGACGTTTAGATATGGGCGGTATTCTAGCGCTACGCTCCAATGAGGCAGTATTCTAACGCTACGCTCCAATGGGGCGGGGATTTGGTTACCGCCTATTAGTGGGCGTGATCCGAGACGCTCGCTCCATCAGGCGTAGTCCTAGGTTATCGCCCGTATTTTTCAAGCGTTATTCTAGCGTAACGCCTGGCATCAAGCAGTTCCCTACACAGCCGCTTACCATCAGGTGGAAGCCTACGCCACCGCTCGACTAAACCAAGTTTAGTCCAGAAAAAATACTACATTTACTCTGCTACAGTGATAAATCCGGACTAAAGACCAGAAGTAGTCGTCCCATTGTGCTTCATTTTTCCGGACTAAAGAGTGAATTTGATCTTTAGTCTGTGTTATAGTCGTCCCACTGTGGACACTCTAAGGTTTTTAGAAGGCTGTTTTGAGGCATATTCAAAATTTTTGAACCATCCTCAATAAAGATAAAATAGAGTCATTAAGGGCATCCACAGTGGGACGAGTATACCCAAAGACTAAAGACTAAATTTTTTAGTCTTTGGTCCGGCCCAAGAACAACGGTAAATGGTCGGGCGGTGCTCTAATATAACGCCTGGTGTTGGGCGGTGTCCTAGCGTATCGCTCGTTGAGACGGGTGTGATCCTAGCATAACGCTTGCGCGAGGCGGACTCCTAGCTGAATGCTTGATGTGGGGCGGGAACGTAAGATAACGCCTGATGGTGGACGGTCTCCTAAGACCACGCCCAGGAGACGGGCGGAGCACTAGACAATCGCCTGATGGGGCGGTGTGCTAGCATCATGCCTGATCAAGTAACCCTTGTGCGAATGGAGCGTGTGAGAAGAAAGGGACGGGCGGTGTCCTAACGCCCTTCCTGAGATTCCAAGCGAGTTGCTAGCATCCCGCCCCATCAAATGTGGAATACCAAAACACATTTAAACAAACCATTTCCCTCCAAACTAACTAAACATTTGAACTAACTAAACATTTAAGCATACTAACATTTAAACAAACCATTTCCCTCCAAACTAACTAAACATTTAAACTAACATAAGAAATCGTAAATCATGGATAGTAGCCAGGCAGACTCCTAGGAGCGCGCCTATAACTAAGCGGAAGCCTAGGGGCGCGCCTATAACTCAGCGGTATCTTTTGCATAACGTTTAGGTATGGGCAGTATCCTAGGATTACACTCCAACTAGGCGGTATTCTAGCGTTAAGCATGTTAGTGGGCGTGATCCCAGATGCTCTCTCCATCAGGCGTAGTCCTAGGTTAGCGCTTGATCAGGCGTAGTCCTAGGTTATCGCCCGTGTTTCTAAGCGTTATGCTAGAGTGACGCTTGATGCCAGGCGGTTCACTACACACCCGCTTACCAACAGGCGGACGACTACAAAACCGCCCGACTAAGCCAAGTTTAGTCCAGATTAAAGACCAAATTCCCTCTGCTACAGTGCATATTCTGGACTAAACACCAGATTTGCTCGTCCAGCTGCGCCTCTCATTTCCGGACTAAAGAGTGAATTTGATCTTTAGTCCGTGTTATAGTCGTCCCATTGTGAACGCTCTAAGTAGTTAAACCAATAACTCTTTATCCATTATATTTTTATAATAACAGTTATGCCCTTATCGTTTATATTTTTATAATTATTTTTTTAATATTATTTTATTAAATTTTAAAAACTTTTAGAAAGAATTTATTGTTTTTTCTAAGTTTTTTGAATTTTTTTCAATTTTTTCGTTATTAAAAAAGTTTTAAAAAAATTTATTTTTAATTTATTTTTTTTAGAAAAAAGTTAATAAAAAATTATTTTATTTTTAAGTTTTTTTAGAAAACTCATGAAAAAAAAAATTATTGTTTTTTAAAAAGTTTTTTGAACTTTTTACGTTATTAGAAAAATTAAAAATAAAGTAAAATTAAAAAAATAATAAAAAAATAAAAAAATAAAGCTAATAAAAAAATAAAAAGTAAATAGATAAATTAGTCAAGGTTATCTAAGTAATTTAACTAGTCTTACAACAACCCTTATCAACCTACACTAGCTAGGGCAATCATCTTATATGTCTCAAAACAGTCTTCATTTCATAGGAACCATGCCAATTTTAAGGAGATAATCATGTAGTCCATCTATTGTGTGGTTATAACATGATTCAAAAGGAATTTATATAGTGATTAGGGGTATCCTAGTGTTAGTAAATAACTAAGTTACCTTTTACTTATTTAAATTATGTGACTTTCCTTATAAATATTTCTTTTATTTAAGTTTCTTTTTTTTTTTTTTTTTTTTTTTTTTTTTGTTTTTTGTTTTTTGTTTTGTTTATATTTTAATATTTCATAGACGAACTTCAATCTGTTTGTCTAAGTTGACTTTTTTTTCCTAGCCGAACTTAGGTCCGTTTGTTGTTTTTTTCCTAGACAAATCCAATAGTTGGGATTTTTCTTGTTTTTTTCCTAGCCAAACTTCAATATGATTATCATATTAAGGCTCGACTAGATTTTTTTTTCTAACCGAACCTCGATATGTTCGGCTGGCATGTGAACAAAATATTTAGGTTCAGCTGAGTTTTTTTCCTAGCTGAACCTTAGTCTAATCGTCGCATATGAAGAACAGATTGATGTTCGGCTTTCCTAGCCAAACCAAACCCAATAAAAAAATATAAAATAAATAAAAATAAAATAAAAGATAAAAGATAAAAATCTAAAAATCTAAAAATAAAGAAAAAGAAAAAGAAAATAAAAAAGTAAAATAACAATCAGTAATCATATTATGAAAAAGTCAGTGTAGACAGAAGGAATGAAAAATCTTATCAGCCAATCGGAACTTGGACGTACGTGGTAAAAAGTATATGTGACTACTCATTGAATATAAACCTGTACTGATCAAATTTTACAGGAAATATGAGGAATAATACATGGAGAAAACTATCTAAATTATTAAAGGTGCTAAAATTCAGCAGAATAATGGTTCAGATTACCGACATGTAATCCACATCCTCTCAAAAAGATTCATCCCTCTAAAAGGTTATCTACAAACCTATGCATCATATTTGATGCATGATCCTGGATACATCTCTTTACCTTTAGTAAAAGCAACTTCAGTGGAGACCAATATATTTGCTAGTTTGCCTGTTAACATGGATGGGGAAAACAGCCTTTTCACAGTGAAAAAAATGGGCAAATCAATTAAGTGGAATCAGTTTTTATTTAAATCAGAATATATATAATATACTAAAGTAATTTATTTAACTAATTTAACTTATTGTTTTCAATTTAAAACAATTTTACCCGTCTCAGGTCGAATCGATCGGTTCAACCTGAGATGTGTATGTCAAACCCTCAAATTTGAGGGTTTACCAATCCACTTTCTTGGTTTGCCACTGTAGGGACATAATTAGCATTTCTGCCAGTTGGCCCATCCCACTGGAGTTGCTCTAAATCCTGTTTAACATCCTTTAGATCCTTCGTTCTCCCACTTAAGGTGTCTTCCCCATCAATGACTAGTACATGCTCTAAAGCCTGCAAGGATGAAACTGCAAACGTCAAATCAAACTCATATGGGTTTTTCGTTGCATAATATTCTGCAAGTTATATAAACCTATACGACTATACCAAGTTATTGGGATGGTATTCTTGGACTTGTTAAGAATAGCTGAGATAACTCAGAGAGGGTCCAGTATGCAAAATTAGAAAAGTGGAAGACCCACTTTTTGTAGGACGAAGGAGTATAAATATTTGTATGCTGATAAGGATGTGGATAGTGGCAAATGCAAATGGAGCTACCATGAGAAACATCACTATAAACCTCATGTTTAACAATTTAATGACGAAATACAAGTTGATATTTACCTTTATGCCATGTGATTCAAAGATGTTACCTACCCATCATAAGACAAACCCAACAAGTTTTTTTTTGTCAAATTATTAGTTTGATGAATACATGCATTATGCTCTTGATTTGCTTAAGAGAACAAATATGGCAGGTGTTAATTAGCCATGTCAGACACCCATTGATGCTAACTACAAGTTATCAAAAAATGATGGTGAACTTCTTGACAACCCTACAAAATATAGGTCTCTTGTGGGTGTTTTACATTACCTCGCTTGGACAAGACTTGAAATATCTTTTGCTATGAATATGGTTTGTCAACTATGCAACATCCTACTACCACCCATCTTGCTGCAGCAAAAAGGATTCATAGATATATTAAAGGATCATTGGATCATGGTATTCAGTTCAGTAAGGGCAATTCTTTTCTTCTAGGAGTTTCTGATGCTGACTGGGATGGTAGTATTTATGACAGGAGATCTAGTGGTGGGTATTGTATTTTCTTTGTGCAAATCCAGTCTCATGGTCATCTAAAAAGCAAACAACTGTAGCTAGAGGTTCTACTGAAGCAGAATACTGGACTCTTGCAAATAGTGTTGCAGAGATGGTATGGATCTGCTAACTCCTGTATGATCTTCACTATTTTATTCCTGCAATTCCTAAGCTGGGATGTGACAACATCAGTTCTATCTCTTTGACCTCTAATCTAGTGCAACACTCAAGAATGAAACATGTTCATATCGACTATCATTTTATCAGGGAGCTGGTGCAGTCTAAGGCATTGGATGTGTTCTATGTTTCTTCTCTAGATCAAATTGTTGACATCTTCACCAAAGGACTTCATGGTCCCAGATTTTCTATGCTCAGGTTCAAGCTCAAAGTGGTTTCTCCCCCCTTGTGCTTGAGGGGGGATATTAAGGCAGGATGAGCATTTATGCTCTTGTATAGTAGTGCAGGTTAACAACCTAGTGTAGCGTAGGTTAATTTGTTTCTGTTATAACAGAAACTGTTATTTTGTGCTTGTGTGCTTAACACGCTTTCCTTTATTTTCCGTTACTAGAGTCAGTCTGTGTTTTATTCATGTGAGTATATAAACCACACTCTGACATCTTCCTGTATTGTAGAGATTATTATCTTTTTCTTCTTTCTGCAAGAGTACTATCATCTTCTTCTTACTGTTATAATGGTATCAGACTGGTAAAGCTTGATGCAATTTGATCCTGGATTCAAAAAAAAAAATCAATTTCTTGTTGAAGAACATCATCATAGTTCTTATGCAAGTGTTGATGGTACCTCTTACACACCCTTTGGGTCGAATTTTGTGTTATTCTACAGTTTTTCTGTTTTCTTTACTTTCTTGACTGAAACCTTTACTAGTTCTTCAGATTTAGTTGTTATTATCTTGATCTATCTTTTCATTACCTCAATCCATCAATTTCTTGATCTTCTAGTTCTAATCTGTTATGGATCCAGTTCGTATTTCCAATCTTCCGCTTAATACAATAGCTAACATTATACCTTTGAAACTAAAAGATGATAACTATCTTACCTGGAAATCATTGATGTTACCATTGTTTCAAAAATTTCAAGTAATGAAGTATATTTATGGCTCATTTCCATGTCCAAAAAAGTATACTACAAGAGCGAATGCTTAGAATGATGTTGTCAATCCTTCGTATAATTCTTGGCAAGCAGAGGATTCCACATTGATTTTGTGGATTCAATCCACAATTTCAGATTCGGTAATCTGCTATGTAGCTGGATCTATACTTTTGCAGATTTATGGGATACTATCACTATAAGATTCTCTCAAACATCGATGACTCATGCTATTCAGTTACGTACTCAACTTCAGAATCTCAAGATGACTAGATCTGCTTCATCTTTTCTTGTTGAAGTTAAGAAACTTCAAGATCAGCTTGCTGAAGCTGGATGTCTTGTATCTGATAATGAACTTATGGTTAGTATTATTTATGGCCTCTCTTCTGATTAAGCTTCTTTTGCAACTTCGATTCGTATTCGATCTTCACCGGTAAATGCTCAAGAACTGCACAATCTATTGATGAGTGAAGAAATTGTGGTTAATTCCACTAGATCTATCTCTGAAGCAAAGGATTTTGCTACTCACATTTCTACACCATCTAGAGGAGGTTTTAGAGGTGGTCTTACATGAGGAGGATATAGAGGCAGGGGTGGTAGATATCCAAATTTTGTTTTCTTTCTTAGAATATCACTGGTAGAGGATCCAATGCATCTGGCAAACCTATCTGTCAAATATGTCAAATCCCAGATCACACTGCCATTACCTATAATCACATATTGAACTTCTCATATCAAGGAAGACAACCTCCACTAAATTTAAGTGCAATGCTAGCTGCAACAGAAAATTTTGATGATGAGTGGTATGCTGATAGTGGAGCCAACAATCATATTACTTCTGATCCTGTATCTTTCACTGAATCTACACCTAATAAGGAATCTGAAGGAATAACAACAACTAGTGTCCAAGGTATGCATATCACTCATCTAGGCACTTCTAGTAAACCTGTTAATGATTATTCATTCCCTCTCAACAACATTTAAATAGTTTCAAAATCATCTCACAAGTCACAACTTACTTTCAGTTTATAAATTCACAACTGACAATAATTGTGAGATAACTTTTTCTTCTAATGTCTTTTGTGTGAAGGACCTGACCTGTGGGAGGATTCTTTTGCAAGGGTTATATAAAAATGGGATTTACCCTATCAAATTCACCTCCATACCTCATGCTTTCAGTGCTACAACCACTACCAACACCACTCATAAGAGATTTGGTCATCCATCTTTTCAAACTCTTCAGAAATTGTGTAATATTCTACACATAACCAATGTGTACCCAATAACCATTCTTTTGTAATGAATGTAAGTTTTGTAGAAGTCAGAAACTTCTATTTCAAATGTTATGTACCTATGCATCACAACTTCTGGAGTTGTTGCATAGGGACCTATGGGGTCCTTGTCATGTAGATTTTGTGTCAGGGTCTTACTACTATGCTAATATAGTAGATGAGTACTCTAGGTTTTGTTCGATTTTTCCATCAATAAATAAATCTGATTTCAAGAATGTTTTTCATTGCATTTGTTAATATTGAGAACATGTTATCTTTATCTATCAAATGTATTAGAACTGATGGTGGTGGTGAGTTTGTTAATAATTTTCTTCAAGATTATCTTCAATCAAAAGGTATTAAAATGAGTTAACTTATCCCAACACACCAGAGAAAAATGGTGTTGCTGAAGTAAAGCATAAACACATTCTAGGCATTGCTAGGAGTTTACTAATGCAATCTAGTCTACCAACAAAATTTTGGGTGGATGTCTTTCATACTGCAAACTATCTCATAAATAGACCTCCCACAAGATTTATTGGCTTCATTTCACCATATGAATTTCTATTTCATAAAATACCTGACTATTCTTTCTTAAGGGTATTTGGTTGTGCTTGTTATCCTTGGCTCAAACCTTACACCAAAAACAAACTAGAACCCATGAGTAAACAATGTATTTTCCTTGGTTATAGTTAGTCTCATTAAGGTTATAGATGTCTTGATCCTGTATCTGGCATGGTGTATATTTCTAGACATGTTTAATTCAATGAGTCCTCACTCCCATATCAGTCTCTCAATGATTTTTCTAATGCTTCTAACATCTCAAACATGTTTGATACTTCATCTCTTGATCTTATTGCTCCTAATACTCTTAATGATGTTACTCTTGCTCCTCATGTTAATTCTCCAGTTATAAATGCTCTATCACTTGTTGTTCCACCTCTTATTATTGTGAATAATCATAGCATGACTTCTAGGTGTAAGAGTGTATCTTTAAACCCAAATCATATTATGATACTAAACATCCATTACCTGCAGCTTTTTTATGTGATCCTATGGTTCCTACTTGTGCTAGTCAAGCATTAAAGAGTCTGGAAACCTACAATGGATGCTGAGTATAGTTCTTTAATGGATGCTGGCACATGGTCTTTAGTAGATCCTTGTTTAGATCAAAATCTGGTTGGTTGCAAATGGGTATTCAAGGTGAAGCAAAATCCAGATGGGAGTATTGAAAGATATAAGGCTAGGCTGGTGGCCAAGGGATTCCACCAACAAGAAGGTGTAGACTTTGATGAAACCTTCATCCCAATAGCTAAACCAACTACCATAAGAGTTATTCTTTCTATGGTTGTTCAATTTAACTGAAAAGTTCATCAATTAAATATTAGTAATGCAATCTTGCATGTGGATCTTCAAGAACAGGTTTATATGGTGCAACCACCAGGTTATGTAGACAAAAACTTGTTCATGTTTGTTTACTTCACAAGTCCATTTATGGATTAAAACAAGCTCCAAGAGCTTGTATGTCAAGTTGAGCAAAGCTCTTATCTCTTTCAATTTTGTTCCTTCTAATGTTGATACTTCTCTCTTTGTGCATAAGGATGGTGATCAAGTTTCTGTGGCGCTTGTGTATGTGGATGACATTCGCCTTGCAGGTTCCAACTCTGAATTTCTCCTTTCTGTGATTAATCTTCTACAAACACAATTTCCTATCAAGGACTTAGGTGATGTTAATTATTTCCTTGGGCTTGAAGTTAAAAAAACACCATCTACATTAATTGTTTCTAAGCCAAACCAAGTATGCTCTTGATTTTCTTAAGAGAACAAATATGGAAGGTGCTAATTAGCCATGTCAGACACCCATTGATGCTAACTACAAGCTATCAAAAAATGATGGTGAAATTCTTGACAACCCCACAAAATATAGGTCTCTTGTGGGTGTTTTACATTACCTCGCTTGGACAAGACTTGAAATATCTTTTGCTATGAATCTGGTTTGTCAACATATGCAACATCCTACTACCACTCATCTTGGTGCAGCAAAAAGGATTCGTAGATATATTAAAGGATCATTGGATCATGGTATTCAGTTCAGTAAGGGCAATTTTTTTCTTCTAGGAGTTTCTGATACTGACTGGGATGGCAGTATTGATGACAGGAGATCTAGTTGTGGGTATTGTTTTTTTCTGTGTGCAAATCCAGTCTCATGGTCATCTAAAAAGCAAACAACTGTAGCTACAGGTTCTACTGAAGCAGAATACTGGACTCTTGCAAATAGTGTTGCAGAGATGGTATGGATCTGTTATCTCCTGTATGATCTTCATTATTTTATTCCTGCAATTCCTAAGCTGTGATGTGATAACATCAGTTCCATCTCTTTGGCCTCTTATCTAGTGCAACACTCAAGAATGAAACATGTTCATATCGACTATCATTTTATCAGGGAGCTGGTGCAGTCTAAGGCATTGGATGTGTTCTATGTTTCTTCTCTAGATCAAATTGTTGACATCTTCAACAAAGGACTTCATGGTCCCAGATTTTCTATGCTCAGGTTCAAGCTCGTAGCTTCTCCCACCTTGTGCTTGAGGGGGGATATTAAGGCAGGATGAGCATTTATGCTCTTGTATAGTTGTGCAGGTTAACAACCTAGTGTAGCGTAGGTTAGTTTGTTTCTGTTATAACAGAAATTGTTATTTTGTGCTCGTGTGCTTAACACGCTTTCCTTTATTTTCTGTTACTAGAGTCAGTCTGTGTTTTACTCATGTGAGTATATAAACCACATTCTGACATCTTCCTATATTGTAGAGATTATTATCTCTTTCTTCTTTGTGTAAGAGTAATGTTATCTTCTTCTTACTGTTATAAATAAACACCTTTGCATCGAGCAAATAGCGTACCCCAACTCAAGACTCAAGAATAGGGATCTAGAAATATAAAATACCGCCAACATCCCATTGACAATTAGATATATGGCTAGTCGACTAAGCCAGGAGGCTTTAACAAATACAAGTACTAGAATTCCACTAAACTGAGAAAGTCTGTCATAATATTCAGTAGCTTGAGCAACACTGAAAACATAATTTTGTTGCATTTGAATCTCCATTGGATCGAAAAATTAGTACATCAAAGTCCAACCACTCAAACAAAACTTAAATGATGATTATAAACTATTCACAATTCCAACCTGGAGGGCCTTTTCAATCTTTTCTCCATTCATCTTCGACAAATTCGCACGCACGTGTTAAAATACCTAGTTTGATGTCCTAGCAACACAATCACATAAAAAATTATTTTAGACATGAGATTAGAGAAGGAAGAACAGCGTAGAAATTAACTGCGAAGGACAAAATTGCTTGTGAAGGGTGGGGAAAACTTGGGTCGACCAATACTAACTTGTATTCCAAGGACCGCAGAGTATCCTCCTGGAACTATAAAATTACATTATCAATTAACAATGCAGCTGAATATTCGTTACATTCAGTTGATCAGGTGAGAACTGAGTTTATGTGGAATCAGTAAATAACCTATCAAAGGATGTTATTAATAGTTGAATGTTGAGATGCAATTCTAGTCCATGTATCCACACTTTCTCATGTCTGACAAGACATGATAGCCATATGTGTTGAACTCGTATGTAACCACAGTTAGTCAGAGGGAGAGTACTCTATTGTAAGTTTGTAAAGCTATGTGCATAATGAGCTCAGCAAGGACAATGATGATGGAACGAATAAAAGAAAGTGATGTAGGTCTTGATGACGACATTAATGCAATGGAGCATCTATATTAATGAAGAAGATTGTGCTGGTAGGTCTTGATGATAACAATGAAAGTGATCAGAATAAGACCAGAATACGAAGAGTCTAATGATGATGGCAACATATTCCTCAGTATTTGTTAACAAGTTAACAAAATTCAACAGGCTAAGTAGTGCCTTGACTTTGTCGGGACGATTTTAGGCTTGATTTAGTGATTTTCCGGTGATTCTGCATTAACGCAGTTAGTTGGTCATTGACTTTATTTGACTTGACCTTGACTTAACGGTTGACTGTACCTAAACGAAAAATGTGCGACCTTGGCACAAATCTGCTCAAAACTCAGGACCTAAAACTACACATTACTCGTTATATATTGTAATAGAAATGGGTTCATCTGCTTCCGGCTAGTCATTCAAAAGAGATCCTACCAAACTCTAAAGGATGCCAATATATAGGGATTTTTTAAGGAAGGCAAGTCAAGACACATACGCATATGCATCATATTCATGTATCTGCTGTCTCAAATTGGCAACTAATCAATCATGTATACAGTAATGAAAATGAGAATTACTGTAAGAAAACAAAAATCAAGACTAAATCTATAGCGAATGAATTTATTACAATTTATTACATACACAACTCGCACAAGTCTCGACCCCTATAAATCTCCATCTCCACCATCTCTTACTCGCCACAATATCATCACCACTCCAAAAGAAAAAACACAAAGAATACCCGAAATTTCATTTCAATCATGGCAGGCACAAGAAAACCAAGCATGGGTAGACAAAAAATTGAGATCAAGAGAATTGAGAACGAAGAAGCAAGACAGGTTACCTTCTCAAAACGTAGAGGAGGTATTTTTAAGAAGGCTCATGAACGTACTCTTTGCCGTGCTGAGATTGCCGTTATCGTATTTTCACCCTCTGGAATACCTTTTTCTTTCATCAATGATGAAACTGTTATCAATCGTTACCTCTCGGGAGATTCTGATCTCCAGAATGACATGACTCCAACTCCACTTGTCAAGTCTTGTCGTGAAGCCAGAATTTCTGAACTCAACAAAGAATATAGAGAGGCGCTTAACAGGTTGGAAGCCGAGAAAAAACGAGGAGCGGCTTTGAGAAAAATGAGGGAAGCAAGTAAAAAAAAATACTGGTGGAATCCTATTGATGATTTAGGGGTAGATCAGTTGTAAACCTTATGTGGTGTTATTGATGAACTCAAACTTAAGGTTGCTGCACGAGCAGATGAATTGCTGCTCAGTTCAACCTCATTTTTACCGGGGAATGATTCTGGAATGAGTAGGGCATCTTGTTCTACTACAACCTTTGAATCGAACCCAACTACTCAAAACTATCAGACCCACACTTCTTCTCTCCCTTATCATGGATATGGCTCTGGCTTTGGTCTGGATGGAAATGGAATAAGCAATGGGCGTTATTAAGTATCTGGTCAACCTTGTGCACTGATCTATGCACTCAGTACTCACAGGGAAGTGACAACAGTCATTCTTATCTTTCTTATTTGTATTTCTATTCTTGTGATTGTTTTTCTTCAAAAAAAATTAAAAGATTTGATTGTTTGCTTTCAGCAGTTTGTTTTTGTTTCATGTATCTGAGATGTAAGTACGGATGTACTAATCAATGAAATAATAATTATATCATTTCCTATAAACGTGTGCATTTGCTGTGTTTCATAGTTTAACAATGGCGTTTATTCTAGTTTCTAACATATAAACACCTAATCTGGCTTCGATGCAAAAAGGTGCCCTTGCATTCAAATACTGAGTATACCTAAGGTTAATTAGTTCCTCCATACAGTGGGTCATGACGAGTCTCTTGATTTGGCCATTGAGGTGTTCCTGGAGGTCACTAATTCTGCCAATTTCCCTCATGAAGAGTGGTGAAATTCTTTTGTGGTACAGGCGAGGCGAAAGACTCTCTCCCTTTAAAACCCGAAAACTGCAACTACAAGAGAACTCGTGAAAATTGTTTTTGGTACGACTTGGTGTTTATCAGCCAATTCCTCAGGTTAACTTTGTTTCACTAAAAATGTTTGGTGAAAAGGTAAAGGTCAGTGTCATTGTACTTCTCTATGTGTATCCGTTTATGCAAGCTGTTGAACCCTATGCATTTTAAGTTCACCTGCAAATTCTTCTTGGATGATCATGTAATTCTGCGTAAATTTATTTCCCGTTCGATGATTAAATCAACTATATAAATGGCAACTAATCTTCGTTAATTGTAAATGGCAATGGTTACCGTTAAGTATGACCGTCCAACCTACCACAACTTTTAGGGTTCATTCGCAACGTAAGAATGGTGAAGATTGGCAGCTAACTAATCTTATTATGTGGTAAGGAGAATGAATATGTGATGATTAGTAAGTCTTAATTAATGCGTGAAAGAAATTTATTGCTTGAGCAAATTGGATAAATTAGTGAGTCATCGTTAGTCAATAAGAGTCGATAGGTTAATATGTTTGGTGTGACAAATAGTAGAGTACCGTTGTATCCTATCTAGTGGATATAAATACCGTCCTTGTTATCTGTAACAGTTTAATGCGTTTTGATAAATGAAAAAGACAACTTTTCTTCTCAACGATTTCCAACTCATTGTCTTTAATGTCTGAGTAAAGTTTATCATGGTATCAAAGCCAAGTTCAATGGCTATTCCTCTTATTCGATAAAAATTTCTAAATCAAAATACCAACAATTCTTCTCAAAATGGTTTCATATTTCCATCATTCAAACATTCGATTATTATTTTCTTGTAGAGATCAAACGAATCAGTCAAAAATTTTCTTAAAATTCTGTTTCGATTAATATCATTTCTGATACAGATTTCAAATCTAGATCTTGTTTTAGTTCTTCAACAATCTGTCTGCAAATCAACAAAGAGTGTATAATCATTTTCATGCCTATTACTCGAAGTATGGCAAATAGATCAGAAGCTTGGAATACAAACAATACTACTGTTGAATCTGAGTTTTCATCAACATTCAATCTTCCTTTTACCAATATCACAAATTTCATTTCTATAAAACTTTATTCCACAAATTATCTGATATGGAAAGATCAATTTGAGTCTGTTCTAATATGAACAGATCTTTTTGGTTATGTAAATGGAGAAGTAGAGGAACCACAATCACAAATTGTTAGAGACAGTGCTTCATCACCCAATCCAAGATGGTTAAATTGGAGAAAGACTGATAGGTTTGTGGTTAGCTGTCTCAAGGCAACGTTCTCTGCTACTATTTCCAGTGATGTTCTTGGACTCACATATGCAAGGGAGATCTGGATGTTTCTTGAAACGACCTTCAAACAACAGTTTGCTGCACGCAAAGGAATGCTTTGGAATCAACTGAGTACTATGCGTAGAGGAAATCAATCCATTACTCTTTATCTGCATAACATCAAGATGATTTCTGATTCTTTATCTGCTATTGGGGAGAAGAATAGTGATTCTGATTTGTCTATGCACATTTTAAATGGATTAGGCCGAGATTATGATAACTTTGTAATCTCTGCGTATCATCGAGAGTCGTCCTATGTCTTTTCGGAACTAAAGGCAAGATTACTGATACACGAGCAGTGGTTACATGATCAAAATACAGAGATACTAGAAGCTCAGAATTCATCAGTCTTCTACAGTAAGAATGTCTACTCTAATGCAAGAAATGGTCATAATCCACATTTTAGAAAATATAGAAATTCAAGAAACAATACAGTTATGTCTCATTCTACATCATCTAATGGATCTTCTGGTTCAATACCTATATTCAACTCTAGTGGTGTCCGAAGATCACAGAATGATTATTCTAGTGTTGAATGCCAAATATGTAGAAGGAAGGGACATTATGCAAGCAGGTGCTTCTTTCGCTATACTCCTCCAAAGAATATGAGTGCATCTGGTGGTGTTGCGAATGTTGCTGAGGTTGAGCAAGATTTTACTGGTCTTCATGTAAGTTCTGGTGACTTCGGTGATAACAAGTCTGTTACTAGTGTAACTCATTCGACATGGATTGCTGATAGTGGAGCATCATCTCATATGACTGGAGATAGTTCTATTCTTCAACATACTTCTCCTTATACTGGCAAGGAGAAGGTTATGGTGGGATCAGGTAACAAACTTCCTATCACTCTTCTTGGAACTTCTTTGTTGCAAACACCTAAAACTAGTTTTAGGATGAACACAATATTATTTGTTCCTGAACTGATGCAAAATTTGTTACCGGTGGATAGATTTACTAAGGATCATAAGTGTTATTTCCTATTTCATCTGAATGGCTATGAGATCAGAAGTTTGCTAGATCACACTCTGTTGGCACAGGGTAAAATGGTTAATAATCTCTATCCCATATCCAAGATTTCTCCATCTAAGTGTTATTCCTCATTTGCATCTTCTTCTACTGTGTGGCATTCTAAACTAGGTCATCCATCAACTAAGATTTTACAAATTTTACAA
Source organism: Papaver californicum (assembly GCA_023531435.1). Lineage (NCBI taxonomy): Eukaryota > Viridiplantae > Streptophyta > Magnoliopsida > Ranunculales > Papaveraceae > Papaver > Papaver californicum. Next base: position 2,096,399 of record JAJJMC010022854.1, read on the forward strand.
TCTCAAAAATACATCAATTTTGTTCCTTCTGATCAATCTTTTCTTTGTCATCCATGTCAGCTTGCAAAAAGTAAACGTTTATCTTTTCATCCATTTGAATCTCATGCTACAACACCATTACTTCTTATTCATTGTGACATATGGGGTGCCTCTCATGTGGCATCTCTATCTGGTTTTCGATACTACATAGTTTTTATGGATGATTTTAGTAGATATAGTTGGATATATCCAATGTGTAACAAGTCAGATGCCCTGTCTTATTTTTCTCACTTCAAACACCAAACAGAAAATCAGTTATGTACAAAAATAAAATGGTTTTAAACAAATGGTGCACTTGAACTTGTTAAATGTCAATTTAAGAGTTTTTTAGACAAATGTGGAATATCATTAAGGATTTCATGTCCTAAAACACCCGAACAAAATGGACTAGCTGAAAGGAAGCACATGCATATTACTGAAATGGGAAACACTCTCTTGTTTCATGCTTCCTGTCCTAAGGAATTTTGGTATGATAATTTTCTCACTGCCAATTTTCTTATAAACAGAAAACCAACCAAAATCTTGAAATTCAAATCTCCTTTTCAACTTCTGTATAAATCTGATCAAGACTATGATGTTCTTCAAATTTTTTGTTGCATCTGTTTTCCTTTTTTAGGCCATTCCAGAGCTGATAAATGATCTCCAAAGTCAGTCAATTGTATGTTTATTGGATATAGTCCTTTTCATAAAGGGTATAAGTGTTTTAATCATATTTCTAAAAAGACACACATTTCTAGACATGTGGTATTTGATGAGGAAAATTTCTATTTTTCTGGGCCTTCTTCAGTGTTATCCTATGTCTCTGATCCAGAGTTACCTTATTCTGTAGTATCTGAGTTGTCACATGACATTGATCTAGGCTCTAACTCTAAAGCTTCTGTTATCACTAGATCCAAGAGTGGGATTTCAAAACAAAAGCAATTTCCAGATCATATTTCTTATTCTGTTGTTAAACATCCTTTTCCTGGTGATTACTCCTCACTGTTGACCATTACTACTGAGTTAAAGAGTTACAAAATGGCATCTCAGATCCCAAAATTGGTTTCTTCTATGAAGGAAGAAGTCACAGTTTTAGTTGAGAATGATCCCTGGATGAATATCTTGGGATGTAAATGGATTTACAAGGTGAAATTAAAAGCTGATGGGACAGTGGATAAATATAAGTCTAGGTTGGTAGCTCAAGGGAATACTCAACTAGAAGGGATAGATTATTATGACATTTTTAGTCCTGTAGTGAAGTTTTCAATTGTGAGGATTGTACTTACTATTGCCATTACTCAGAACTGGTCTGTCAGACAACTAGATGTGTCAAATGCTTTCTTGCATGGTCACTTAGAGGAGCTTATCTATATGACACAGCCACAAGGGTTCATTCATCCAGATTTTCCATCATATGTTTGTAAGTTGAAAAGAAGTTTATATGGTCTGAAACAAGCGCCACGGGCTTGGCTTCATGCTTTTAGTTCTTTCCTTATAACCTATGGCTTCTTGAAATCAGTTTCTGATAATTCTATGTTTGTTTAGAATGTTAATTCTGGTATGATGATACTCTTAGTATATGTAGATGACATAATCTTGACTGGCAGTTCTGATGCTTTAATAACTGAGTTGATACAAGCTATGCAGTCAAGATTTTCTATGAAGGATTTGGGTCAGTTGAGTTATTTTCTTGGTATTGAGGTTGTTCGAAAACCTAATTTTTTGCTCTTAACTCAAAATAAGTATATTTTTGATTTGTTAACAAAGGCTCATATGTTAGAATGCAAGTCATGTACAAATCCTGTAGCCAAGTCTAATAGAGTCTATGTGAATGATGGAACTGTTCTACCTGACCCTGCTGTATATATAACTATAGTTGGGAGTCTACAATACTTAACCTTGACGAGACCTGATATCTGTTTTGCGGTTAATTATGTATCTCAGTTTATGAAGGCTCCTACTGAGGTACATATGTTGCTGGTAAAAAGGGTTCTAAGATATTTGAAGGGAAGTATTGGGGTTGGAATTAGTATGAGGTCAGGGGATTTGCAAAGTCTGAGGGGCTTACTCTGATTCTGATTGGGCTGGTTGCCCTGACAAGAGACGATCCACTTCTGGATTTGTGGTTTTTCTGGGTTCTTCTATAATTGCTTGGTCCTCCAAGAAACAACCGATAGTTTCAAAGTCCTCAGCTGAGGCGGAATATAAATGCATTACTGTTGCTGCAGCAGAGATGCAATGGGTCTTTTACGTGCTGAAGGAATTGCATTTTTCATTGTTAAAGTTTGTTCATCTATATTGTAATAATACGAGTGCCATCTCATTGGCAACTAATCATGTGTTCCATGTCAGATCCAAACATATAGAGGTCCATTATCATGTTGTACGGGAGCTGGTTGATTCAGGATTCTTGAAGCTTCATCATGTTGCTAGTGAGGAGCAGTTGGCGGATGTGTTTACAAAGGGGTTGTGCAAGCCTTAGTAAACCAAATTGTTAGAAATGTTGTTTGGTTATCCTGTTATGTATAGTAGTGACAGAGTTTCAGATTCATCTGATTCGGCAATCACCTGAACATTCATGTTACAGATTTTCTTTATATCGTTCAAACTGTTTCTTTGTTATCCTCTCAACAGTTTGAGGGGGTATATTAGTGAGTCATCGTTAGTCAATAAGAGTCAATAGGTCAATATATTTTGGTGTGAGAAATAGTGGATTACAGTTGTATCCTATCTAGTGGATATAAATACGGTCCTTGTTATCTGCCAGTTTAATGCGTTTTGATAAATGAGAAAGACAACTTTTCTTCTCAACGATTTCCAATTCATTATCTTTAATGTCTGAGTAAAGTTTATCATAAATCCTTCAAATCTACATCTCATTTCCTCACTGACTTTCTTCACCAACCCTTTTTAATCATTCTAACATCAGGCATTATGACACCACCAACACCTAAAAATAATAGTGAACGAATCCGCGAGACAAGTTTCTTTTAGTAAATGTCGAAATGGCCTTATGAAGAAAGCAAGTGAATTTGTCTTTCATGCGGTGCTGAAACTGTTGTTGTTTTCTTCTCGCCTTCTGGAAAACTATACTCCTTTTTGGACTTTGGTGGACCATCTGTCCAAGCAGTCATTGGACGTTATCTCACTGGGGATACTCCCACCGGTAACAATGGTGAAGTGAATCAGAATCCAGTGTACGAAACTCATCTTCCTGAAGCTATGCTTCATGAGTGTACTTTAGCGGTTCAATTGTTAGAAAATGAGAAGAAGGAAAAGGTGTTGAAATAGCAGATGAAGGAACATAGAAACCAGTATTGGTGTGCCACGCCTGTTCAAGAATTGGGGTTGGAACAATTAGAACAACTGATAATCTTATATCGTGCACATGGAGGATCAAGATAAGGATTTAATGCAGGATGATTTCCATCATGCAGGCTGCAGATCGGCCAACAACTTACTGGAAACCGATTTTCTAATCTGATCCAAACCAAGGTAGTTAATATCGTGTATCAGTATCGTATCGCCGGGTCCGATACATCTATACAAAAAATGATAGCGGTTTTTATCGGCAATACATCATTAAAACTAGAATTTTAAATAGGGAAATTACTATAATAATAATTTAGTAGTAATCAAAGAATAATATATATGCTAAAAACATACGTAGAATACGAGACAAAGAAATAACATAATTTTATATTCCCTCCGTTCCAATTTAGATGATAGTTTAAAAAAAATTACGCAGATTAAAAAATGGGAAAAGATATGAAAATTTTCATCTATGCCCCTTAAAAAAGTCTTCAAATATTAACTACTATTAGTGTATTTATAAATAAACATATAATTCCAAGACAAAATGTAAGGATATTATTGGTAGTTTTATAGAAAAATATGAAAACTATCAAATAATGTAGAACAAAAAAATAACTCTAAACTATCATCTAAAATGGAACAGAGAAAATATTAGTTTTACTTGGTGTTGTTACCAATTTCATATTCTTGCAAGTGATCCATGCTCAGTATTTATATAAGTGTCAACTTAGATTTAATGCCTGGTAAAAAATAGCATTACTGACACATCATAAGTTAGGTGTCAACTTAGATTTAATGTTATATGGAAATACCCCCAACAATTAAGTATATCACAATCATTAACGGAATATGCTGTTAACCAATGCCTTATATCCTCGATTCTTGACCGTTATTCACAGTGTTAAAAGATCAGGCTAATAATTTTGTGAAATAGTCTGTGCCCTATGGCACGGGTCATTCCCAAGTTAATATTAATAGTTAAGAAGTTTAAATTACGATAAAAAAGGAATAAATATTTGTAAGAAAGTTCTAGTAGATAAACAAGGATTTACATAAGACTTTTGTTATTTGGCTATACAGAACTGAAGCATTAGCCAAATGAACATATCCTAGTTATTAATTCGATAATTGATTCGTGAATTATATAACCGTCCAATCGAAAGACCGAGATTTTGAATTATACGTGAATTATCCGTTCCGTATTAAAATTCGGTGGATTAATTCATCCAATTAATGTCCATGTTTCTTATATCCCATTTGCTCCAAATAACTAATGGGCCATTAGATTAAATTTAATAAGCGTCTAGTAGGCCTTATTCCACTTCAATACATGTTTTACTAAAAAAATGTTTTTGACGAGGATTGAACATTAAACTGCTAGCTTAGAAACTAAGCATCAAACCACGACTCCTAGTTTTTTGTTGAATAGATTTTATAAATTAAGGATACACTTCATTTAAATCTTAAAATCATGATGTTATCCCATAAACTTTTACTAAAAAGTCTTTTCTTATCATTTAATATGTGTCGAATTTTGTATTCCGAACTAGTACCTCTAAAACGAATTATACAGTCATATGTCATTCTGAATTGTCACCGAAACACGAACCCTTGACTGGATTTTTGACTGAAACTTTTACAAATCCGAATAATATTTATATGTTTGTCATTCCGTACGTTTGCCGAATTCCAAATTGCTAACTAGGGAATCAGAGTATAGTTATACATGCTTACGTACAATAGCAATTTTTTTTCGCATTTTAGTTTGACACAATTTCAAAAGCTAATTTGAATGTAGATAAACCAACAATTGATTTTATGTTTTCCCTATTTCCCACCCGTATTTTCCCTATTTCACATCCACATTAATTCCCATTTCCAATTATCCTATTTACCACCCATATGAATTTTAAAAAATCCTAAACATTATCTTTGGATATTTTGACTTTGCGTTTTACACCCTACCTATCTTCATTCCACACCACCACTAAGTAACCTAGGCAAACAAATCTCACTTTTCCTCTTTTTTTTCTCCAACAACACCTTTTCCACCCGGCAACAACTTCCATCATTCTTCTTCTTTTTTCATCACCACCCGACAATTCTAGTTAGTATTCCAACTATAAAAAATCACATCACATAGGCTTCTAAGTATTCTAACTCCAAATATCATCATAGCATGATGATGACCATCCCGAAAGCATCATCAATCAATTGATCAATCTTTTATTTTTTAAAAAAATAAAAAAAACACCATCAATCGAATCGAATATAAAATAACTACTGAAATCAGGTAAATGGTCAGGTGCTGGTTTAACATTACATCAACTAATGATATATTTTCTAAATTACAAGGGTTTGATGTCCCACATACGTTCAATTCATAATCTCCTCTAAATATTAACATATGGATGGATCTCCTAATAATCTTCTTGATATAAAAGTAGTGATAGAATGATGAATTATTGTTATTATAGAGCTTGCAGTGCGAACTGCAAATCATTTGACCATATGATCTTCTTCATTCCTTAAAATAAAAACAAATTACTACGGACAGTCTTACATCTAAGCTTAGGAATGGTAACAACACCGAACCAAACCTAACTAGTATGTACCATCCATTTAATCTCATTTACTCATTTATTTGTTTAAGGTTAATACAATTAAAATTAAGGTTTTACAATTAATGATTTTTTAATGGTTTTGTTTAATGAACATGAGAGATTAATGAGGAAGAAGACAAATAAAAATGGTAATAGTTATAGCCAAAATTAACTTGACTTCTGTAGGTGGTAAATAGGAAAATTCAGAATTGAAAAGTAAATTAATTTTGGAGATTGTTTGGGGATGGGAAATAGGAAAAGTGGTGGTGGGAAATAGGAAAACCTAATTTTATAATGGTGATTTTTATGCCTTTTTGTTTTAGAGAATTCGGCTCACGTGTGTGACCCGTATATATGTAACCAGGATTTACCTCATAGATCATATATTGGGACTTAAATCTATGTAACATATAACTCATATCTTGTGAGTAAGAACTCTCCTTTTATTGTCTATATTTGTTTTTTTACATTCTAGTAATACTACAACATGTTATCAAAATGATTCTACCAACTTGTGTATTTTTTATTTTATTTTATCATTTGAGATTGATGATATTACTTCATGAAGATATCAGTGTGGTTCTGATCAAATTTTCTTCATATTATGTATGGATCGCTAGGTATTCCCTTTTAACAAAATAATTTCAGATTTATATTATATACTAGGGTTCCATAGATGTATGTTTATCAAACGTAAAATATTTCACCATTAGATTTTCACGAATTTTGAGTATGTCCTATCAAATTATAAGATATCGCCGAGATTCACGGTTTCAGTCCATGGCCGAGATGAATCTCTCAATCTTGACGAGACGAGGTCTAGCTGGGAAACTCGTCGACCGAGATCTCGCCGAGTTAGCGAAGTCGAGGGATAACATGTGAGTTCCATTATTAAAAAGAATTAAAATTATCTCTAAAAGACTTGATGTTTGTCAAATTATGAATCATACTATGATGGTAGAGTTCAAATTAGTCAAAAATACACAAATCTCCATAAATTGTTTGATTAACTGGTATAAAATTGAAAATAAGGACTCAAAACTTTTACCGAGATAAAGTTGTCAAGGTTTCCTGGTCTCGGCCGAGATGAAACGGAGATCCAAAATTCATTACAATTATAAACCCAACCCGGCTCAAGGACAATCACCCATGCCCACTCAATAATCGGGTTTCAACATTGGGCTTGGACTCTTTTGGCGATAAAACACACACATTGGGCTTGGACTTTACCCGCCTAATTGCGTATAATCTCCATAGCATAATGAATGAGAAGTAATTGTTGATATCTCGAGGATTATAACTTATAAAAGCTGTTTCTACACGTATACAAAACAAAATTTACAAACGGCCAGGATCAATTCAAGTAACTCCTGCCTTCGTCTTATCTTATTAAGCTATTTCAGATACACACTATCATTGTTATACACTTCTGTGGGCATAAATAGTTAATATTGTAGAATTAGGGTTTCTCTTACGCGAGTAGAAGCGCACATAAAAACCTAAACTCTCTCGTCTCTCTTCCTCCTCACTCGCCTTTGAAGAAGAATACTCAACCATGGCTGAACAGGTAATGCATCCATTAATCAGACTCACCATCTTCATCTCAGAATCTTCTTTATCTGGAATCGCCATTTCAATCTCGATTTTCATAGTTTCGATTCTGTTTTTTTTCTTTCTTATCCTAAAACCCTAATCTATTTGTACTTCAGATTTTGATTTAGGGTTCTTTGTAAAATGTTTTGTTTGGTTGATGTTTGTTTTCTTATTTTGGGTTGTAGATCTAATGAGTTTGTGTTTTTTTCCTGCTGTATGTAGACGGAGAAGGCTTATTTGAAGCAACTTAAGGTGTTCCAATGGTGAGAAGAACTAATAATTTCATTTTTTTAGTGATTTTTATGCTTTGATACCTTTATGTTAAAATACTGATTCTGTGATTTGGTTTTTGTAGCTCTAAAGTATCCGGAAAGGGAAAGCGTCCTGGAAAGGGAGGAAACCGATACTACAAGAATGTCGGTTTGGGATTCAAGACTCCCAGAGAAGCTATTGAAGGTTTGTTTGGTTCTTGAATAAATAGATTTGCTTTTTATTTTGAAGAGAAGAAGTTTTTTTCATTTTTGTTATATATCAGTTTAATGGTGAAAAAATTATTAGGTCATGTCTACTAATAATTTCTGCAAATGAATCCAGTGAGTTGAATTAGTTGTGACTTGTGAGTTGAGTTGTCTAATGAATTATGTGCTAGGAACTGCTTTAAATGTTGAGATATACTCATGTTTTATCAACCTGTTTAGGAATATGTCCCAGTAATTTAAAACATTGGGTCACTTGCTGTTGCTGTTATTTCTACTGCATGGTATTACTTTTCATGTCAGTATTGTTATGCATCTCTTCTGTGATGATGAAGGCTAGCATTATTTTGATTGTGTGCAATACTTTGTAGGATAGATTCATGATGTTGATCCCTTGAACTCTAGTTGTTTAGCAATCCAGTGTTCCTTTCATTCTACATTTCATTATAAATTTTTAAGCATGTCTGTATAGATTGGTTATCCTGAGCTTGTCCTGTATATGTAGTCCATTTTCCTGTTATATAGGTTAAAGGTTTTCTTGTTTTGAGAATTGTGCTGGTAATGTCTGTTTCTAGCTGTGAGTTTGCTTCTCAGGTTAACTACAGTGCAATCTCTCTAGTATTGTTGCATCTGACCTATGAGTTGAAAGCACTTTAAGTTCAACTATTCTCATTGTGAATCTCCAATGTGATACATGTGCATTAGTCAACCCTTAGTTTGCTTTCCTACATGGGTGTTAAGCTCTCAACTTAGATCTGGTTAGAAGCTTTGATCTACTTAGGTTTAGACAGTTGGTTCTCAAATGCATTTATTTGAAAATAGGAACTATTTTTTGGAATGCTTTTGCCAGATGTTTTTGAAGTCTTGAATTTGTTATAAACTAATATTGGGAAAGTTCTTGTGTTCTTCATTCAGGAACATACATTGACAAGAAATGCCCCTTCACTGGCAACGTTTCTATCAGGGGCCGTATCCTGGCCGGTACTTGTCACAGTGCAAAGATGGTGAGAACCATCATTGTTAGGAGGAACTACCTTCACTATGTGAAAAAATATCAAAGGTGGGTTTAACTACCATTTTCTTGCTTTGTCCCTTTGAGTTGAATTTCTTCATGAATTAGAGTAATAATCCTAGATGATTGATTTATTTTTTTCAGATATGAAAAGAGGCACTCTAACATTCCAGCCCATATTTCCCCATGCTTCCGTGTGAAGGAAGGTGACCATGTTACTGTTGGTCAATGCAGGTAATATATTTTAACAGGATTGCTCATCTTTAAACTTTGATAACATGTGGTTTTATGTATCCATTATAATGGAGCTTTTTTTACTTTTATTTTTCAGGCCATTGTCAAAGACAGTGAGGTTCAATGTCCTTAAAGTCATCCCAGCTGGTTCTTCAGGTGGTGGTGGAAAGAAGGCTTTTGTCGCTATGTAAGGAATTGTTTCAGTGGTCTTCCCAGTCCCTGAATTCGATGAAGCTTTAATGTTTAAGATGTTATAGAATGAGCGGACAACAGTTTCCAAATATTGTAGTTTCCTTTGTTTTTTTGAATCTGTTGCTGGAATATTTGTTTTGAATTACTAGACATGGTAGATAGTGACCTAATTTGGCATTTGATTATGATGAACTTGATATGATTTTATTTTCTTCCTGTCTTCTGCTTGTGCATCATCCTCGCCCATTTGATTTTAAGCTCTTTTCCTTGTTGAAACATAGGCTGTTGGTCTTAACTTCGGTGTGGATGCGCTTTAGTGTATCATGGGTGTGAAACATGTGTTGTTCCTGACTTCACTGAATGAACTGCCTAGGTGTCTTTATTCTAAAGAACTGAGCCCAAATATGTAGTTGGATGCAGTATAATACAGATTGAGAATGTGTGGTTTCTTTGTTGTGGAGTTATAGTCAGTTGTGCACTTTTTACCAACCTTGACCAGATTGCCACCATTATGATTACTTTCGTGATATCTTACGCCTTGGTGTAAATTTCTACATGACCAGGTGTAATGGTGCAAAAGGAAGCACCATTGCACTTGCACATTAGAGCTCGTTTCTAATCGTGCTGTAGAAGATGGCTTCATGTTACACTCTCTATAGATGACCCAAGTAGTTCTATTTTTGGTACTCTTGGTGGTGACTTCAACCCTGGGTAATGTATGAGGTGGTTTGTACCCTTCCGGAAACATAGTATCAAATTGTTGCCCAACCTCCATCTCTTGTTTACTCTGCAAACCCATGCAGAAATGCACAAAATGAGCACTGCGTGTCTACACATTCACGAGGTAGGATTAAGACTGCGTGTCTACACATTCACGAGGTAGGATTAAGACACTGCAACATACAACTGTCTATACCTAACTTTGATAAAAAAAAATCAAAGGGTGGTGCTAATCAACTAAATGAAGCATGAACTTTACCTTAAAGAGTTAATTGTCTTAACCTGGAATCTACCCAGCCTTCACAAGAAAATAAATCATCAGCATCTGCTGCAACAATGTCAACTTGCAGATAATTTTTATATATTTCAAATTCAAAGCAATCCACTGTGCTTTTATTTTGTTCTATATCCTGGAAACAGATAAACAAAGTTATAAAGAGCAACGGGGCTTAAGTAAGATGTAACCAGGTACTCATAGACAAGTACAGCCAAGCAGAGTATTTGATGCTGTTAAATCTCGTTACCCTCCTCGAGTGCTCCCTCATGACATGTGCTTGTAGAAGCATTATAGCTGGATTTCATGCAAGGGTATGCAGGTGTAACAATCGGCATATGATGTATTCGATCTCTAGGATTCTTACATCGATGCCATACAGGAAAGAGAAGTTTATCATCCACCTCTGCAGGCTGTTGTGCACGGCATAACGGGATTTGGCCAGTGTACTAGGGAACCAGCATACTAGGGATTGCATCAGGGTAAACCTTGCCAGTAGATCCCAATTTACCGTGGGTTTCAGAATACAGAGATTAGAAAGTAGAAACTATTTCTTGAAATGTTAAACAGATGGTTGCCATAATTATTTGATAGCCTTTTGAGCTTGTAATATGAAACTGTGTTAAGATTAGTCCCACATCGTATGAGCAACTTAAGATCCTGCAGTCAATAAGCCTTGGACCATATAAATATAACTGCCTACGTACCACCCCAAAGGTAAAAGGTGGATCAAGCTTATGTAGTTCTTTACAAATTATCTTTGCCCTTTTTTACAAATAAAACTTTAAGAAAAAAAATCTTCAGTGGATAGAGCCAATAAGCGTAACACAAGCAAGCATGTCGTCACCTTCCACAGCCCCAGGTCTGGCTTCGATTCGGATGAGCTTTTGTGTCTTCTATTAGATTTTGAGTCGGCGAAGCCTCGTTTCCAGTTTTGGATGCCTTTTTGAGATGATTTTCTTTGATTTTTGTAACCGGAAAAACATTGGAGTATTTTTCAGAATTTTTCTTTGCTTTTTGGCTGCAGATAACAAGAAAAATCAACAAGTTATTAAAGAAAACGCAATCAGCCAATACCGTGAATTCGAACGAATTTAGTTACACAGTACATACCATTCTCCAGTCTTTGATACTGATCACGCAGCTTCTTGCTAGCAGTTTCAAGTCTGCACTCCGACAAGTCACGAGCTTTTTGATGTTTCTCGATTTTAGATGGAATTTTGGTTACTTCGACCTTACTGTCTTCCATATCATCGTCACTAGTATCGAAAACTTTGTCAATAGTGTCTTCAATATATTTGTCTTTGTCATCACTTTCAGTAATAGTACCAAGTAGAGAATCGTAATAGTGTTTCTTGAGATCAACTTGTGCCATATCTGAAAACTTTGTATCCTGAAACAAAGTTGCATGTTTATTACATATCAGTTTAGCTAACAGAAAGAAAGACCTTGGATTCATATAAAACATCAAAATATAACCAAAGAAGCAGAAGATTAAAGATGATAAATCATACCTTTCTTAGTCTGGATCCCTCTAGCTCTTGCAATAAGAAATCTCTCTATTGAAGCTCCATTATAGGAGCTATTCTTTAGCTTTCTGTTGTAACAAATTGCCGCTGATGTATCCAAATATCTGTTTCTTTTTAACTGAGTTGACCACGTTTTGTGGGATATTTGTTGTAACTGTTTGGGGTGTTCATGATCTATATAAACCCCATTCAATGTGATTAATAGATGAAGAGTAATTCAGAAATAATACTTGCTTAGTTTCAACATGGTAACAGAGCAGTAAAGACTCCAACGAGTTTTTTTCTTTTCCCTTAATCCAAAATCTCTCCTTCAAAATATCTTGCACCATGACCGGAAACACAACCAGCAGAACCAATGCAACACTTATCTCTTCCACTTCTTGCCTTGATGGAATCATCTCCATTAATGCTACTGCTCAACTATCCATCAAGTTGAACAACAACAATTTTCCCTCTTGGAAAACACAGTTTGACACCTTACTATATGGTTATGATCTCATGGGATTTCTTGATGGGAATACAACATGCTCATCCAAGGAAATTCTTGTCGAAGATGGAACAACTGTTTCAAATCCAGATTTTGTTATTTGGACTAGGCAAGATAAATTGCTTCTTCACGCAATTATTACGTCTATTTCGGAAGGCGTTGTGCCTTTGATTGCTACTGCTACTTCTTCTCCTGATGCTTGGGTAAAGCTTCATAAGTTTTATGCTAACAAATCTAGATCACGAGTCATGAATCTTAAGGAAAAACTTACCAACATCACTTGCAATACTCATTCTGTTACAGAGTATCTCCAAACCATCAAAGGAATTGTTGATGAGCTAGCTCCCATTGACACTCATTTAAGTGATGATGATCTGACTATTATTGCTCTTAATGGCCTTGGCAGCGGCTTCAAAGAGATTTCTGCTGCAATAAGAGCCTGAGACACTCCTGTTTCATTTGAAGAACTTCATGACAAGCTGGTAGAACATGAAACCTTCCTGAAACAAGAAGAGTCACGTGGTGGTTCAAATATCACCGTGAATAGTACTCGCACAAGTTTTGGCAACATTCACCCACGATATGGCAATGGACAAAACAATAATGGGAAGAGGTTCTTTAACAACAGAAATTATCAAGGAAGGAGGTTCAAAAACAATGGTAATCATAACAATCATTTTCAATCCAATGTCGTATGTCAATTCTGTCAGAAAAAAGGGCATACTGCTAGACAATGCAACTCAGCCAAGAGTCTCCTGCAACAGCAGCCAGAGGTTCATCACACCTCTTTTGGGAACTTGTCGTCTTCAAATTGGATTGTGGAGTCTGGTGCCTCCCATCATGTTACTGGTGATTTAACTAATCTTTCCCACCCACAGCCTTATGAAGGTCCTGATGACATTCTCTTGGGTGATGGTTCAGGCTCTCTTGGGTGATGGTTCAAGCCTCGAAATTACTCACACTGGTTCTTCTAAACTCCCTACTACTTCTAAGTCTTTTTGTTTGTCTAATGTGTTATGTGTTCCTTCTATAAAGCAAAACTTAATTTCCGTTTCTAAGTTTTGTAAAACCAACAATGCTTGTATTGAGTTTTTCCCCTCTTATTTTGTTATCAAGGATCTCAAAACGGGGGCGCGTCTCACTCAAGGGAGGAGCAAGACATCACTTGCCAATTGGCATCATCGATTAGGACATCCATCATCTCGTATTTTTCAGTTTTTAATTCACAAACATAATATTCCAATTTATCCTATTGAATCATTCCACAGTTTCTTTTGTGAGTCATGTTTATGTAATAAGAGCCACAAATTGCCTTTTGGAGTTTCTTCACTTCAAAGTCGTCGTCCTCTTGATTTAGCTTATTCTGATGTATAGGGGCCTTCCCCGATTGAATCAATTGATGGCTTTCGGTACTATCAAATTTTCATTGATTATTTTACGAAATATGTCTGGTTATTTCCTATGGCTTACAAGTATGATGTTTATACAATTTTTCCTAAATACAAGTCTATGGTCGAAAATTACTTTAAAGCATCATTGGTAACTCTTTACACACCGAATATAAAAGTATTACATCCTACTTTATATCACAAGGTATTCAACATCAAGTGTCTCCCCCTTACACACCCGAACATGTAGGCTCTGCTGAAAGGAAACATCGTCATGTTGTTGAGACAGGTTTGCCCATACTCCACAAATCCTCTCTACCTTTAAAATATTGGTCTCATGCTTTCCTTGTTGTTGTATACTTAATCAATCGTTTTCCCACTCCAGTTCTTAAACATAAAACACCTTTTGAGTCTATCTTTCAGCAGCTTCCAAACTATGATAAGTTGAGAGCTTTTGGGTGTTTATGCTTTCCTTGGTTGCGTCCTTATTCTGATCATAAACTTGATAAACGTTCCAAGCCTTGTGTCTTTATTGGATATTCTAACACTCATAATGCTTATAAGTGCTTAGACTTGTCTTCCAACCGTGTGTACATCTCTCGTCATGTCCAATTCATTGAACATCAATTTCCTCTTGCCACAAATACCACGCGTCCAGATCTTGGTCAAGCTATCTCCACTTGATCTTCGTGTTCTACAGCTCTTGCTGCTATTCAACCTTCTCTTTTCGTGGTTCCCACTTCCCCCGACTCTTTCCCACAACAAGCACCTTCTTGCACTAACACACGTCCTAATCAGGAGCTGATCTCGTCACTTTCTCCTGCTGGTTCATGTCCACCTACCACAGCTCCACCTCCCCTCTCTGTGTGTGACGTTACTCCAAGGTATGATCCTTCCCCTTCTTCTCAATTGTCTTCTGACTCTTCTAATACTTCCTCTCCATCCTTTTCCTTACCACCACCTACTCAAACACAAGGATCCAATCCTCCACCTGAGTCATCTCATCGAACTGTAACCCGTTCTCAAAATAATATATATTGTCCCAAATAATTTCCTGGTTTTAAGACAAGTTTTCATGTCACCAAACATCCACTTCCTGCCTCCCTTGAGACTACTACTGCCTCTCAAGCTCTTAAAGACCCCAAATGGTGTGCTGCCATGGATGATGAGCTTGCTGCTCTTGCTCGCAATCGTACATGGGTCCTTGTACCTCCTCTTTCCAACCATAACATTGTGGGGTGTAAGTGGGTATTTTGTATCAAACACAATTCAGATGGTTCTATTTCTCGGTACAAAGCTCGTTTGGTTGCCAAAGGTTTTAATCAACGTCCTGGGGTCGATTATCATGATACTTTAAGCCCCGTTGTTAAGCCAACCACCATTCGAGTTGTTCTATCCATTTCCTTGAGTAATAGTTGGCCTATTTCATAGCTTGATGTTAACAATGCTTTTCTTCATGGAAATTTAATTGAGGATGTGTACATGGCTCAACCCCCTGGGTATATTGATCACGCTAATCCTACTCATGTTTGTCACTTGCAAAAGGCTCTTTACAGTTTGAAACAAGCCCATCGAGCTTGGTACACAGAGTTAAAGACATTTCTCCTCAACTTTGGGTTTATTAGTTCCAAATATGATACTTCATTATTCATCTATCAATGCCGATCAGTCAAAATATATTTCCTAGTATATGTGGATGATTTACTTGTAACATGGAATTGTTCTCAGTCCATTCGGAAGTTCGTTGATGCTCTTGATCATCGTTTTTCCCTAAAGGATCTTGGTTCCTTGAGCTACTTCTTGGGTGTTGAGGCCATTTCCACTTCTGATGGTATCTTGTTGGCAAAGTTTCATTTGGACGACATAAAGGACTCTTCCACCCCAATGTCTTCAACTGGCCATCTAACTCTCAATGATGGTTCTCCACCAGCTAATGCTACTCAATTTCGAAGCTTGATTGGTGGCCTTCAATATCTCCAGCTCACTCGTCCTGATATTGCTTTCGCCATCAACAAACTTGCCCCAATTCATGCATGCCCCAACTCAAACTCACTGGACTGCCGCTAAGAGGTTGCTCCGTTACCTAAAACATACCATATATCTTGGTCTCATTTTTCGACGGCAACAACCTCTCCGTCTTCAAGCTTATTCCGATGCCGACTGGGATGGCGACCATGATTCTTACAAGTCCACTACTGCTTATGTTCTTTTTCTTGGTGGCAATCCAATCTCTTGGTGTTCAAAGAAACAGAGGACGGTAGCTCGTTCTTCAACGGAGGCAGAGTATCGTGCTGTCGCTTCCACTCCTGCTGAAGTCACTTGAGTTTCTCATCTCCTTTCTGAGCTTGGTATAATATCAACAATCTCCTACCATTTATTGTGATAATTTAAGTACCACATATTTGTGTGTTAATCCGCTCTTCTACAGTCGAATGAAGCATGTCGCATTGGATTACCATTTTGTTAGAGAAAAAGTAGCTGATGGTTCTCTTAAAGTTTCTCACGTTAATACTCACTCCCAACTGGATGATGTCCTTACTAAACCTCTCTCCAAAGGTGGGTTCGTTTTTCTTCGGTCCAAGATTGGCATTTCAGATGGAACTGCCATCTTGCGGGGGCGTATTGAAGCTGCTTAGTTTCAACACTCTCTTCTTTTGCTTGTTTTTGAGCAAGTCTATGTATTTTAGAAAGTCCAGACCGCATTATGGAAACCGTTTGCCTTCCAAGGTTTATAATTTTTTTTGTGAATAATATATTTGTTATTCCTGCCTCAATTGATTACAATAGGTGTGTATATATACAAGAGAAAGTAAACCCTAGCCCTAATTTATAACAAAATTGGAAACAGTATATATGTGCCCCGATATTCTTAATAATATCCGTAATACTCCCCCTCAAGTTGGAGTGTGCAGATTACGAACACCCAACTTGCCAAGAAGATAATCAAATTTTTTCCGTCCAAGCGCCTTAGTAAAGATATCAGCTAACTGGTCTCCTGTACGAACGTAATGAGTGGAAATAAGACCGTCAGTAATAGCATCCTGAATAAAATGACAGTCCACTTCTATGTGCTTAGTAAGTTCATGAAAAACCGGGTTTGCAGCAATATGAAGCGCAGCCTGATTGTCACAATAAAGTCGCATGGGAGAAGAATGCGAAATACCGAAAGACCGTAACAATCCCTTTAACCATTTGAGTTCACAAGTCGATGTAGCCATGGATCGATACTCGGCTTCCGCAGATGAACGAGATACAGTCAATTGTTTCTTAGTTTTCCACGAGACTGGCGAAGAACCAAGAAACATAAAATAACCAGTAAGTGACCGACGAGTTAAATGACAACTCGCCCAATCAGAATCACAAAAACCTGTCACACGCAGATTAGAATCTGTACGAAGTAAAATTCCCTGTCCAGGTTATCCTTTCAAATAGCGAACAACGCGCGGCTTCCCAATGACGTACTCGAGGAGACTGCATAAACTGAGCCAAAGTATGAACCGAGTAACAAAGTTCAGGTCGTGTAACAGTTAGATAAATAAGACGTCCAATCAATTGTCTATATTGTTCAGGATCATTCATAAGCATACTTTCATCAACTGCCAAACCATGGTTCTGTTCTAAAGAAAAAAAAGCTGGTTTGGCTCCTGATAAACCGGTCTCCGCAATAATATCAAGGGCATATTTGCGTTGAGATAAGAAAATCCCTTGTGAACCACGCGCCACCTCTAAGCCCTGAAAATACTTCAATTTTCTAAGATTCTTCATGTGAAAACAAGTATGCAAATAACTTCTAAAAGAAGAAATATTATGAGAGTGAGTGCCAGCGATAATCAAGTCATCAACATAAACCAGGACAACTATAAAAATATCATGTCGCTTATACGTAAAAAGCGAATAATCAGAATATGACTGAGTAAACCCATACGAAATCAAGGCAGAGCGAAGCTTTGCAAACCAATTCCTAGGTGCTTGACGAAAACCATACAAAAACTTACGCAGTCGACATACCATACCAGGAGAAGCACCTGAAAACCTGGCGGAGGACGCATGTAAACCTCTTCAGCGAGGTCACCATGAAGAAAAACATTATGCACATCCATTTGATGAAGTTCCCACTGTTTAGCTGCAGCAAGTGCCAAAAGCAGTCGAACTGTCACCATTTTAGCAACCGGAACAAACGTCTCATTATAGTCAATCCCTTTCTTTTGATTATTTCCTAAAACAACCAACCGAGCCTTGTGCCTTTCAATGGAACCATCTGAATTATATTTGGTTTTATAAACCCATTTACATCTAATTGCCTTCTTTCCGGGAGGCAAATTCTCTACGCTCCATGTCCTATTAGTTTCCAAAGCATGTATTTCCTCTTTCATGTCCGTCCGCCACCTTGCATCCTTAATAGCCTCAGAGAACCTAGTTGGTTTGGTTTCTGCAGTAATAACAGCTAAAAAACGTCTGTGCGGCAAGAAGAATTTATCACAACTAACATAATGAGCTAAGGGATACAGAGTACCTGAGGACTTTGGAGGAGTGAGTGAAGGTGAAATGGGATCTTGACACCGGGCGGTGTGACAAATATAATCATTCAAATGAACTGGTGGTCGTCGAATACGCGAAGACCGTCCGCCTATATCAGAAGTGCTCAAAGTAGCCGTTTCAGAATATTTGATGAACCTGTCAAAATATTCGGATTAGAAGGCTCAACTTGGACTGTCAACTCTCCCCATGTTGTCGGACCTGAATCAGGTTCAATGCTAGCCGTAACAACAACCTCATCTACCGTGTCTAGATTTGAATGCACTGCTTCTACTGTTAGTTGTTTAGTATCAAACGGGAACTCCCCCTCACTAAAAACCACATCACGAGACACAAAAAATTCATTCTTGTCAATATCATATAGGCGCTAACCTTTTTTACCAAACGAATATCCAACAAAAATAACTTTCTACTTCGAGGAGCAAATTTATCCTTTTCTTTGACTCGAGCAAAACATAAACATCCAAAGACACGAATCGCTTCCAAACTGGGATTCCGATTTAGCAAAAATCCATACGGAGTCTTTCCTCTTAATACCGATGAGGGTGTCCGATTAATCAGATAACCAGCAGCCAACACACGCTCTCCCCAAAACCGAAGAGGCAAGTTTACCTGGAACCGCAACGCTCGTGCAACATTCAATATATGACGATGCTTTCGTTCTACACACCCATTCTGCTGAGGTGTACCTACACATGAAGTCTGAAACACTATACCATTTTCACAAAAAATAAGATTTCAAACCTGTAAACTCGGTTCCATTATTACTACGTAAAGTTTTAATATGCGCATCAAACTGACGATCATCCATTGAACAAAAATCCTTTAACACTCCTGCAACTTCAGACTTCTCAGCAAGCAAATAAATCCACACAAATCTAGAATAATCATCGACAATAGTTAAGAAATACACTGCACCACAAGATGACGGCACACGATACGGACCCCATAAATCATAGTGTATTAAATCAAAAATTGCACTAGCTTTATTAGCACTTAAAGGAAAAACATCTCTAGTTTGTTTGGCCCGAAGAAAAATCTCACAAGGCTTTTTATTCTCCCTAATAACATCTGAATTTAACAAAGTTCCTACTACTCCATACGAGGGATGACCTAAGCGCCGATGCCACATCTCTACACTGTCCTTCTGCTGCACCTTGTGTATTTGCGCCGCTGTCACACCCCGCAACATATAGATCCCATTCTGATATTCACCCACTCCAATCAACATCCTCGAGGTGCAATCCTGCATGACACATAACTTATTAGTTAGAGTGACAAAGTATTTATAAGTAGTAAGAAGCTTTCTCACAGAAAATAAATTGCAATTTAACTTCGGAATAAACAAAATTGGTCAATGTAAAACGACTTCCATAGTTTACAGTTCCTTCTTTGGTAGCCATCATAGTATCCCCATTTGGAAACTCAACCGGACACGCCTCAATGTCTCGCACATTAGTCAATAATTCCAAACTCCCTGTCATATGATGCGATGCACCAGAATCAACTATCCAATCAATACTTATCGTACCGGTAGCTTTGTCGTTGGAATTATCCACCTTTTTCTGAATGTTCAGCATCTTCACCAAAGTACTCCATTGTTCATCAGTAAGAGAGGGAAGTAAAGCTTTGTCTTCCTTGGTCACATAGTTTCGGCCTTTGGTTCACTCGTTCCTTAGACCGCATTCGCCCTAGCCTGTCCGCGTCCTACCAGTCCCAAGACCAACACTATAGCCAGCTCCACGTCCTCCTCCGCGTCCTCTACCAGCTCCACTTCCACTTCCGCGTCCTCCTCCTTCACCCTACCATTCCGGGTATCCGATAAGTTTATAACAATTTTGGACATTATGTCCAGTTTTTCCACAGTGCTTACACTGTTCAACCACATCTGCACGGTCACCACCAACGACTTTAGTTTAGACTGTGTAAAGAATGCCACAGCCTCTCTCATTTCCTCATAACTCCTCGCGACTTCGCGATGCTTTTCTTCAATAACAATCATTGCATACACCCCATTAAGGTTATGCAATGATTCTGAATTCAATATTGTGGAACAAACCGTTCCAAACACCGAATCCTCAAGTCCTATCAAGAACTGATGCACTTGCTCATCCTCACGTCTTTGCACCAACTGCTTCGTGATATTACACTTGCAACCTTTACAGTTACAAGTTAATATCGGTTCATAATTATTGATCTCATCCCACAACATCTTCGTTCGACCGAAAAATTCTGCCACGGTCTGTCCCTGTTGTTTGCAGTTCGCCAACTCTCGCTTCAGTTGTGAATACGCGGTACATTCGCGACCGCGAATCTCTCCTTCAAATCTGCCCAAAGCTCTTGTGCAATCTCCCATATGTAATGGTTGAAGGCAAAGAGGGATCAATGGTGTTGAAAATCCATCCTATCAACATGGAATTAATCATCCACCAGTCTTTAATATCCGGACTTTCGTCTGCCGGTTTCACAACGGTTCCATCCACAAACCCAACTTTCTCTTTGCCTGCAATGCGACACGCATCGCTTTAGCCTACTCTTCATAATTCGTTCCCTTCAATTGTACATGAGTAACAATACTTCCAGGATGATCTGCAGATGTCAAAGTGTATGGGGTAACCGATGAATCTGATTTACTTTTCTTGACACCTTCACCTCCAGCCATTATTAATTTTCCTCTTGCTTCTGTTTTGATATTCTGTTATTGCTCTGATATCATAATTTTTTTTGTGAAGAATATATTTGTTATTCCTGCCTCAATTGATTACAATAGGTGTGTTTATATACAAGAGAAAGTAAACCCTAACCCTAATTTACAACAAAATAGGAAACAGTATATATATGCTCCGATATCCGCAATAATATCCGTAATAGTTTAGCTCCCGGCAGACACTTTCCAAATTTGTTTTGATTTTTCTATTAGTCACCCCTGGGATTCAATTAGCAATTTTCAGGCACACGACACAATTTTTGGGGTTTAATTAGCAAATCTGTTTTGCTTTTTCTTTGAATCCCTTTGGTCAACTCCCGGAAGACCCTTACGAAAAACTGTGTTGCATGCCTAAATGTTGACTCCTTACTAAAATCTGCCTGCCACTCGAAACACACCAGCTCATATACCCCTGTGTGGATGTGTCCATGTAACCAATGTATTAAAATCGAAACTTGTGACGTGACGTGACTCGTTTTTTATTTTTAAGGATCGAATAGTACGTTGTTAAAGATTCATGATAAAATTATAAAACGGCCTTAAATGCAATGATATGGTAACAAATATTAAAAACAATAATTATAATCAACAAATAACTCGTGGAACAATGTTTTGAGGTTGTTCCAGATGAACGTCTTATGTTCGAATCCCTTCCCTTACAATTTTTGATAAAATAAATTTTCATTTTAATTGTACTTTAATTGCATGTAACCATGCCATTGTTGGTCAGTGTAGGTAAAGTTTTGATGAAATGATCAATCTCGAGACTTCATAACTCGCTTAACACAACGTCTAGCTAAGCCCATTTAGTATATCGTCGGCTAAGCTCAAGTCACATGACCGTTACATTAAAGGTCATGTAAGCGTGATTTTTGAAGTGCTACTCAAACAGTTTTGGGTTTGCTTATGATCTGGGCTTGTGTGCGTGTGGTAAGTTTATCTTGGTCTTGTGCAGTATCAACCAAGATGTATTTTTGTTAAAATATTTTCTCTCAATATTTTATTTATGGGAGAATTTTTTTTCCGTTTTAAATTTTGATTTGTTTTATAAAAAATCTAAAACCCTAGATATCTTCTTTGGTTTCTTTTCTCTTATAAATATTAGTCAGAAATTCTTTTTTCAACTCATCCAAGAAGCGGCTACTGTTCCCTTTTCTATTCACCTCTTGTTGTTTTGTTTTCTGGATTGCTTGTTTATTTCTCTTCCAATCCTTTTTGCTAAGTTCAGAGAGTGGATAGTTTGTGTTGTGCTGATACAAGCTATATCGGACAGTCTTATCCTGGACATATTTTCGCTCTTGAGGTATAGCATTAATCATTCTTAAGTGTACCCGCGAACTAATATGTTAGGGACAACTTGTTGAACCTGTGATTCTGCCCAGTTTGTTTGTGCCACAATATCTTAATTCAGTATATATATAGCTGATTCATCTAACTTTTGTTCTTCATTGTTGCAAGATTCTAACATTATTGGTGTTCAATTACACTGTTGAAGATGTTAATAGGTTGTCGACAGTAGTACTGTTATTTCTTTATAACAGCTTCAGTACCAGCTTGCCTTCGATATATCAACTTTTTGTTTCTTATTTCTTGACTTGGACATTCTCATGACATAATACCAAATCATACGACTTCATGCTGCTGCATCCGGCTTCTTCTTTATTCTTCGTCAATTGGTTTTCTTCTTTGTATTCAGATATTTCAAATTCTTTCATAAGCCATTTTGTTTTTCCATCCTTACTTTTTTTCTTACAGGTCATGAAGAAACCAAAGCCACTCTTACGACCGATTACCCTACCTTCGACTCTATTGACAATTTTTTTTTATTCCTGACTTACCCATAACCCAAAGCCATCTTTTACAACCCGGTTAACTTTATTTTCGTGTCTATATTTCTTCTCTCTTAAAGAAAAAGAAATATGCATCCATTTTCTTTCTACAAATTCATACATCTCTGACAGAAGTTCGGGATGAAATGTTAGATATAATTCAAAACATGTTATAGATTTGGTCTTTACCAAAACGTGGGATTAATTATAATATTTAGGAGTGCTTTAACGTATTTGATATTGTGGGTATATATGGCAAGTGGTTACCAAAAATTAGGTGTTTAATGTTAGTTGGTTAGTGTTTTTGTTTTATGTGAAGTCTATTTAAGATAGATTTTTATTAATAAAAAAATTATCAGACCTTTTAGCAATCTAGATATAAATTTTCCATATATTTTGGTCTAGAAAACTAACATTTGGTATCAAGAACAAGGTTATCCTCGAGCAATGGCTACAAAAAATATTTATTTTATTATGATTGAGAAGAATTTTAGAAGAAGCTTTACGATGAAGGAGATTTTTTGGTGAAAAAAAGTTTTAGTAAAAAAAATGGAAAACAAAGGTTTCAAGTAAAAAAAACAAAATTTGATGAAGAAAAAAAAATCCTACTAATTTAGATATTTGGAAAACAAGGATTTCTAAGTGGGAAAAAGAAGATTTTTTGTGCATTTGGAAAACAAGGGTTTCGAGTGAAAAGAAAATTGTGATTAAGAAGAAAAATCCTACTAATTAGGTGTTTCAGTGTTTGGAAAACAAGGGTTTCCAAGTGTAAATTATTTTGAGAAAAAACTTTATTTTATTGAAGAAAATATTTGATTACAGTTTTTGTTGAGAAGAGAAAATTGTTATGAAGACATTTCAATGCTTTTTTGTTCAAAATATGTAAAGTGATTCTAAAGTTTTGCCCAAAAATATTAGGTTAATCGAAATTATGCAAGATGTTGATCGGCTAACAATGATGATCGTGATGAAGATCGGTGATCGATATGATAATGATGTTAGTGATAAATAATTAAATATTTTGCTTATTTTGAAGATAATAATTATGAAGATATTTTGAATTACAGATATGTTAGATATAATTCAAAATATGTTAAAGATTTGGTCTTTACCAAAACGTGGGATTAATCCTAATACTATTTAAGAGTGCTTATAACGTGTTTGATATTGTTGGTTACTTTGTTTTACAAGAACACAAGAAGCTCGATTTCTTTGCTGCTATTTGTTTACTTAATTTTACTACTAAATAAATTTTCTCTCAAGTTTTGTTGTGAATATTAGAGGCAGAGGCTTGACCTTGTTTATACAGTAGTAGCACCTACCGACTTTAACTTACAATTTTCCAATTCTCATAGAAAATAGGATTATTCGGAACTTTTCAATTTAAGAAAAAAAATATGGTTAATGTTGACCCCCATGTCCGTTACTATCCTTGTTCTCAGGGGAAGCAAATATCGTGGCAACCGGTGGCAGCTCAGTAATCTGTGTGTAGTGAGCCCAACCCTCGTAAAATTACACGGAATATATTGTTTTTTCCTTCCCACAAAAATTAAATATTTTCTTCCTTCATTTTTTGTGTCCCATAATAGATATCCTTTTCTATTTTCATATGATATTTTTCGAATAAATTCTTACTGATAACTAGTGTTGTTAAAATTTTCTCTAAGAAATATAATTTTTTTGGTAGTCATGTTTATACTCGTCGCGTAGGTCTTTCAAAAACATTTCTAATGATATAATATTTATAAATATTCACCTTTTAATTTGTGAGATATATCGATTTGAAGTTTTTATACAAAAGATTACATAAGAAAAAATATTAAAAATCGTGCAAATACCAAAAGGCTTAATTTTTATGGGACATAGGGAATAGGTGTAAATTATCTTAAAATTTATTGACGTTTGAGTTTTATTAAAAAACAAGGTTTATAAGTTTGCGCATCAATAACTGGCCCAAACAAATAATTGGTAAGTATAATTCATAAGGTTGACCATTTATACACGAAACTGCATTTACATCAAACTGCGTTTAAGATCATCAATATAAAATATTATGTCATCAAAAATCTGAGAAAAACACATTTTACATTAAAATTCAGAGTATAAAATATTATACTAGCGAAAACTTAACAAAGATACATTTTTTTTGTTTCCGCTCTTGCAAGCCTCATATGCTTTTTCATCCTTGATGGCCACGAAGAAAGGGAGAGAAAGAAAAAAAAAATAAGAATAGAAAATCCCGTCTCTTTTAAGTGGGACAAAGATAAATTTTTAAAACAAGTTAAGTATTTTTATCATGAATAAAATTGGATCGTTGGATCTACTAAACTTTAAAATTCAGCCGTTTGATCCAGCTAATTTCTGTGTTTTTTTTTCCATGTGAACAATTGATAATAATCATTGGATCGTCTGCACTTTCAACCGATTGATATAATTCAAACCGTCGAAATGATAAAGGATTTTGGTGTAATATACTCCCTCCGTTTCAGGAAAAGAATTACTTTCTCTTTAAATTTTTGTTCCAACAAAAGAGTTACTTTCATTTTTAATATAACAAACTTTCAAACTACCCTTATTATTTTAAGAAATGTTATTATTCTTATTATAAAAATATATGTAGTATTAAACTTTTTGTTAGGGTAAATCTGAAAATATATTATAAAAGTTATTCTCTCTCATCTTGCCTTAACAATTGTGTAAATAGGAAAAGTAACTCTTTTCCTGAAACTGGGGGAGTATAATTTATTATGATGATTTTATATAATGTACCTATACATTTATAGGTGTAATATCTTCTATTTTTGTATCATCGACTTAGTGCTCTGAGAATTGAAGACGATGAACATATTCATTTGACTGAACCCTTATATTCTAGAAAAAAAATCTTTTTAAACTTTAATTCATCCTCTTTTCACCAAAGTTACTCAATTAGTAACCCTGATTTGCTTTCTCAGAGGGGTTTATTTTTTAAAATTAGGGTTTCAATTGAGTAACTTTAACCATCAGATATTGACCTGAGGAAAAACATCGAATTACAGAATTGTACTGCTTTAACTACATAAGTAATTGGATAAAAACCATATTTCTAAGGGTTGGATTGATGCTGAATTAACAATGTAAAATTATTGTTTTAATTTTATTTTTCATGTTACTGTGAAACTAATTCAATTTATAATTTCAGTTCTTTAATGGGGCATAGCCGCGTAGGGTTTACTGAACATTATGGCTTAGGTAAACCATTTGATTCACATTAGTTTTATGCAATTAGAATTATTTTCATTCATAGTTGTAGAATTGTAATTTCGGTTTCAATGTCTTTAATATAGAGCAAAGGTTGTGATAGACACTTAAGCGTAGCTGGGGTTTATAGGCACCATTAAAATAATTGATAGATATTAGATTGGGAAATAACTTTATTTGGAGGCACTTTGTTAATAAGAATGCAATTTAGATATAAGGTGTTCGTGATTCGATTGATATGTTAATTTAATTGTCATCTAGGCTTAAATTTTCCCAAACCAATTAGATTAATAGGTTACTTTAATATTTATGATTGGTATATGAAATGAATAGATGAATTTTAAGCACCATGTGATTTATATATTTTTTATGCCAGTATTATTAGTGGTTGTCGTTAGTAGAGAAAACTCAGTTTTTGTTTGTGTTTATGTTATTTCTTATCTGATCGATAAGCTGAAGTGATGCACCTTTACTTCGTCTTTAGACAAACAATACGTACACGACTAACCAGACCCTTTCACATGAATCTAGAAAAATAGGAGGCATGCAGTTGATGATGCCTTACTAACTATCTTCAGAGTCAAAATTGATTACCAACATACCATCAACAAGTCCAATATAAATAGAAATGTATGTCAAATATACAACGGAACAAGGATGTATTACACGCAATCCCCACACCTAATATCCCATGACGATATTAGGCGAACAAAAACATAAAAATATAATATGTATTGGATCGAACCAAAATCAAAGGAAATGAATGAGGATCTCACCGGTTATAACACATTTAAAAGTGTTATATGATATGTAATTGGAGGAATAAAATGATAGGGGTTGTTAAAGTTTGCTTTGTGATTTTTTTACACTTTAAATTAAAATGGTTTTCGTCGGGTGGTTAGTCCTATATTGCTAATATGAATATTATTGTGTTCTGTCGGTTGGTTACGAAACACAAACCTTGCCGGTAGTTTCATACATGTCGGTTGGTTACGAAACACAAACCTTGCCGGTAGTTTCATACATACTTTTATAGGATTTTTTCTTTAAACTATTATCATATATGTCTTTTTTTGTTTTGTTTTGTTTTATTTTGTTTTGATTTGATGAAACAATATACTGGACAAGCAATGTTTATATGTATCATGTATATGAATAGGTTATGGACAATATTCGTTTATGCTAAAACCATCCTATATTAATGTTGGCAAAAAATTGAACCGAAATTAATTGGGATAATTTATTATGCTCATTATAATGTGACTGATTGACCTGTAGAAAAAGTAGAGAGACGTTTCTCGTGGTCATTGCTTTTTACAGTTTTCTCAGAATTTGGTGTGCTTTATAGTTGTTTGATTTTTTTTAATTTTTTTTTTTACAATTGTTTGAAGGTACATTATAATACATTTTGTTGCAGCACTTCGTGATTTTGCAGAAATAAAAAATACTATGAAAAATTGCATTTGCTGACGTGCAAAACACGTGTTATCCGCTTGTACAGTTAAGCATGACTCGATTATTGTCCCCTTGTCGTGGGCGTTTCGATTCCTTTGACTCTGATTTATGAGGAAATTCCTTTTTCTGCTCTATTGACACGTCAATTGAATTTGTCCTTTTCATGCTTTCCTGATTTCGTGAATTGCTTCTTGGATCTTGTTCCTGGACATCTTGCAATCTTGCACATGTTTCTATTATTTCTCTGAGTTGCCCCTCGGTCTTGGGATTATTACGATGAATTTCAATAAAAAGCTGACATCTCCGGTCAGCGATTCCCCATTTGTAATGATTTATCGCAGTGCTTGAGTCAACATCTCCAATCGCTTAACACACTGTATACCATCGAGATGTATATGATCTTATGGTTTCTTCGGGCCATGATGTAAGGTAGTATAATCTATCTATTCCCGAATCAACGGGTTTATTGTACATGTATGCTTCAAGAAATTTCCTCACTAATTGTGAATAACACTCAATGGAACTTTCAGGCAATCTATCGTACCACAATAATGCTGAACCTGTTAAACTTGAAGGAAAACAACGGCACATAATTGCTTCATGACCGTCCCACTGTGACATCACTCGATTATAATATTTTAAATGCGAGGTTGGATCCTTCCTTCCATCGTAACATTCAAATACAGGGATGTTGTACTCTCTTGGTAGTGGAACATTTGTTAATCGTTGAGCCAGCGGTGTACGCCTAGCCTCTTTTAGCACTTCTTCTATTCTTCCTCCTTCTTTATTTTGCAGTCCTCTTATTTCCTCCTTCATTTGTTCCATGGCTTCAATACATTTTTGCCATTGTGTACGTTGGATTTCCTGATTTTCTCTCTGCCTTCTGGCTCGTGATGATGATCCTGCTAACACCATCCTCTGATCCTGATTTTCTCTTTCGTTTCTGGGTGCTCGTCTTTCAGAAATTACTTCTGGACTTCGTGATCTTGTTGCAGCCTGCCTCTGATCACGTCGAATTGCATCTTTTAAAACTTGATTTTCTCTGGTTAACAATTCAATTCTACCCTGATTGATCCTTTGTTCTCTCCTTATTTCATCCATTTCCCGTATCAGATTTTGAAGATAATTAACATTATTTCCTGAGTTCTCGTGATGTGAGAACTGATTTTGTGATAAGGCATTTGGTGTTAGGTCTTGAATTGGTGAATGATTTCCCACATTACTCTGTTGTTGCCCTGAATCACTCTCAGTCTCCCTTTGTCTGAAAGTTTGTCCATCATTACTGTCTTGATTCGCAGAGTCTGCCTGAGACATTTTGCTTCTGGATTTGCTGGTAATTTACTTTCTCCACTTGATTTCTAGTAACCTTTTAAAAGTTAGCCAAATATTCTTACAACAGATTACTTAAAGAAAAAATAAAGTGACAGAAACTAGATTTATCATCTTCTAAAAATATGTTTTATGACCAAACATTTAAACATACGCAATTAATCGTAAAAATCTTTGTTTTCTAGAATACCATTTTCGTTTTTAATACGGCATCAAATTCATTTTTAAAGAACAGGTAGGATAAATCCTTTAACCCAGTCCCTGTTTCTAGCGCCAAATTGTTTATGTCAATTTTCCCATTGACATTAACAACCAATGATTTAAAGATTGTATAATCAACATAAGATTTTAATAAATGAGCTGATACATAGAATCATCTTTAAGAATAATGATTTGATAAACATTTTAACAATCCAATCATTTACAGATCATAAACCTGATCAAAACTACAATTCCAAATACATCTTCTATTAAAAGCAAGAAATTTTATCATGAATGTTCTATCTTTTGGATTTAATCATCCACAGTACATACCTAATAATCTTTTTCCTTCTGCTCTTCTTAATCTTCCTTCCTCCCTTTCCCTTCTCAATTTTCCGACCCCTTCTTCGTTGAATGTTCTCTTCTATTTATAGTTATAGTAGCGGGTCCCATTTGTCCCGATAGCAACCATCGTTTTTCTTATTATATTAGGATCGGGATGCTTATAAGATTGACAGGTCATGTTTTCTCTTTGGTGCGCTCTTTGCATGGTTTACACGTGCTCTTCATTCCTTGAAATCTTTGGTGCGCTCTTTGCATGGTTTACACGTGCTCTTCACTCCTTGAATATCAACTTCGTCCCGATCATATGTGTCAGTAAAGTAATTATTACCTTACTTTCCCGCTCCATGCTCATCATTATTCTTCATTTCCCGTTCTATATGTATTTAATGCCGTCTGTTTCGATCAGTGTGATATTACTTTCCCGATCGTACGTGTCAATCGTGCAGAGATTTACTCAGCCTGTCACTTCTGTCCTATTTCGCTACGTTAATATGGCTTTGATTGTGTGCTTCTCGTCCTTCTTAATTTCACTGGTTCTTTCTTCATCGTCTTACACGTGTCGCTTCTATTTTATTTCCTAACAACACGCAATCCCCACGCCTAATATCCCATGACGATATTAGGCGAACAAAAACATAAAAATATAATATGTATTGGATCGAACCAAAATCAAAGGAAATGAATGAGGATCTCACCGGTTATAACACATTTAAAAGTGTTATATGATATGTAATTGGAGGAATAAAATGACAGGGGTTGTTAAAGTTTGCTTTGCGATATTTTTACACTTTAAATTAAAATGGTTTTCGTCGGGTGGTTAGTCCTATATTGCTAATATGAATATTATTGTGTTCTGTCAGTTGGTTACGAAACACAAACCTTGCCGGTAGTTTCATACATACTTTTACAGGATTTTTTTTTTAAACTATTATCATATATGTCTTTTTTTGTTTTGTTTTATTTTGTTTTGATTTGATGAAACAATATATTGGACAAGCAATGTTTATATGTATCATGTATATGAATTGGTTATGGACAATATTCGTTTATGCTAAAACCATCCTATATTAATGTTGGCAAAAAATTAAACCGAAATTAATTGGGACAATTTATTATGCTCATTATAATGTGACTGATTGACCTGTAGAAAAAGTAGAGAGACGTTTCTCGTGGTCATTGCTTTTTACAGTTATCTTTTTTCTCAGAATTTGGTGTGCTTTATAGTTGTTTGATTTTTTTTTTACTTTTTTTTTTTACAATTGTTTGACGGTAGAATTTGGTGTGCTTTATAGTTGTTTGATTTTTTTTTACTTTTTTTTTTACAATTGTTTGACGGTACATTATAATACATTTTGTTGCAGCACTTCGTGATTTTGCAGAAATAAAAAATACTATGAAAAATTGTGTTTGCTGACTGCAAAACACGTGTTATCCGCTTGTACAGTTAATGTGACTCGATTCTTACCACTTCTCCGAAGCTTCCAGAGCCTATCTTACACACTCGAACATACTCGATTCACTATATTTTTTCCTCGTTTTCATTCTCAGAATGCATTCAAATTAAATTATACTCCGATACTACGTCAGGAACCTACCATATGGTTTAGTTTACAAAATGGTCCCAATTTTTGACGTTGAAATGAAAAAAAAATAAATAGAGAAACTATTACAAGAGAACATAGAAAACTCCTCTATTTCAATTGGATTCAAATAGAGGAGCCAGTGTTATTTTTTGTTTTGGTGAGAACATAACTATTGATGAGAATGAATCTGACACCTTGTGAAAAGGTGTATCCATTGAAAATTTGTTGCTAAAATATAATCCATAGAGGATAAGTAAGTTAACTTGTAAAGAGTCAGTGTCCTTCGAAAGTATTGTTGTTAAAATATGTTTTACCCGTCAAAAGTCATTGTTTCAAAAGGGATGGTTGGACAGCTATACACATTTTTATTGGCAAAATCAGAAACTCAGGCTTGCCAACCACTGCACCTTGGTAGAGTTTGGCTCTCCTCTTGGCCGCAGTATCAGCTGAGAAGTTGACCTCTCTGGATGTGTGCTCATAGATTCTTCACTATATCCCTGGCAAACTCTTTTTCATTTTAGCTTTAAACACACAAGGAATTTTCCCACTTTTGAAAGCTTGGATGCACTAGCTGAGTCCGATAGAACCTTGATCCCAATTGATCCCTAACAAACTATCCATTCCAGCCACGCCACCACTGCCATTCTTCCGTGCCATGTAGTTGCTTCTGATCCCAAACCCATGGCTTCAATCTTATGTGTAAACCAGTAACAAACCAAATTCCTTAGCATCAATCTAATCTAGGTACAGGGAATCCTAAATTTTGAGTTGGTCTGCAGACAGCGAATTGATTAACAGGGATTTAACAGCATTGCTCGGCGAGAATTTCCTTTCGTAACATGTTTTTCTTCAAGATGACCCTTAAAAATGGTATTGTACGTGATAGCATCTGGTACACAACCTTTGTATTCCATTACCCTGATCAATTTTTCGGCCTCAGGAAATATCCCTTCTTTGCACACGGCGCTGATCAAAGTGTTATATGTTATAGTGTCAGCAACTAATCCTTTGTATAAGATTTCACAAAATAGTTCCCTTGCCTTCCCAAAGTTTCCAGATCTGCACATCCCATTGATCAATATATTATAAAACCGAATGTCAATTTCCAACCCTTTATCTTCCATGGACCCAAATAATTCAATTGCCTCATTTATGCGTCCATTCTTACAAAGTCCATCCAGTATTGAAGTATATATAACTATATTCGGAGATACACCACTAGATTGCATCTCAACTAACAAGCTCTCTGCAGTACTAACTTTTCCAACCTGGTATAGTCCGGCTATTCGTGTACCGTAAATGACTCGGCTGGGTTTCAATCCCTTCTTTTGCATTTCCTTGAAGAGTTGCATAGCTTCATCCAACCTAGATATCTTGCAATACCCATTAATCAATACACTGAAGTTGTGAACATCTTGTTCAAGGCCCTTAGCCACCACTGAATCAAACAATCTATGTGCCGTTTTTAGCTTACCCGTCAAACACAGACCACCCATCAGCGAGCTATAAGTAAATACATCAGGTTCTTTGCGTAACTTGATCATCTCATTAAATACCCCATAAGCTGCTTCTATTTTCCCTTCTTTGCACAGAGAATCTATCAATATATTCAAAGTAACTACCGTGGGCGGATTCCCATTCTCCACCATTGCATCAAAATATCGCTTTGCTTCCTTCCACAACCCACGTTGGCAAAATCCACGAATTAGAATAGTGTAAGTTATTTCACAAGCAAAGACCCCTCGGCTAGACATGCCATCAAGAGTCTTACAGCCTCATCAAACCTGTCAGAGTTGCAAAGACTATTAATCAATGTGCTATAAATAACGACATCCGGTACTATTTTCGCATCATTTATCATTTGCGAAAAGAGATTCAAAGCGTCGTCAATTAAACCTCCTTTGCACATAGAATCCATGATTACACCATAAGTAAAAACATTCGGCTCGCAGTTCCATTTAACCATGTTGTTTTGCATCTCAAGAGCAAGACCAATCTTACCAGCTCTACACAGCCCAGCTATACATGTAAAATCATTCGGTTGAATTCCCATGTCAATCATTTTGTCAAACAGCTTAACAGCACATTGAATTTTTGTCTGCAAACACAACCCTTTGATCAAATAAGTGAAAGTGAAAGTGAATACATCAGGATCATAACCCCTCTTTAGGGTTCCTCCAAACAAGCTGAATCCAACATCAGTATTATTGGATTGAATACAGCTGTTAATCAAAATGTTCAATGTAATGATACAAGGTTTGAACTCACACAAAATCATTTAGTTATACAAGATCATTACATCTGAATAACATTCACTTTTGCATAGTGAATTCTATAAATGATAGAATGCAGTAGTACTAGATGGCAATGGATGCAGCGAAACTAATTTATCCAGGTAAACCAAAGCATCATCTAGTTTCTTGATTTTGCCAGACTTGCAATGAGCAATCACTACATTGGAAAAATGAGTGGAGATTACCTTTCTTAGGATACTCATTTTTCTTGCTAATTTTCTTCTTTGCTCATCATGTATCTACATAAACAAAGTAGCTCCAATAAAATGACCCACTAGGCCTCCCCTTGGGCCTTGGCTGTGCTCTGCTCGATCTCAGTTGGCTCAAACCTATGCATGGCATTACCTCCAGGGGCGAGTCAGGTTTTGGAGGAAGGGGTAGGCCTGTCGATGGATAACTGAAAATCCGGTATCCGTCCGAGTCCGTAACGAAAATTTAGGATATTATCTTAAGTTTTGGATATCGGATACGAATACGGATATCTTATCAGATACAGATACGTAGTACTATTATCTTACAAGATAATTATCCGATATTCAATAACATAAATATATGTATATAAAAATACTATTGTAAGTCAAATTTACCTAATTTTTTTTTGCATGTGTTAATGATTTTGTTGAAAAGAAATGAAGGAATGGAAAGTTCATCAAAATTAATTCGGTGCTACAATTTTGGAATCACATGAAGAAGAAAATGATTAAACATATACAACCAAATAATTTTTTTTTCTTTTATATATAGTTTTCGGATAATTATCGGATTATCCGGTATCCGTTAATCTTAACGGATTCGAATACGGAAGTGAATTTCTATTATCCGTCGGATAATTATCGGATATGGATATTCGGTAAAAATTAACGGATTCGAATACGAGACAACCATTATCCCGTTAACTACCGTTGATAGTTATAGGAAGGGGGTGAAAAAATTATTGACAAATTGGATAGGGGATGCAAAATGGACTTCGGAACTCATTTTATGATAAAAAAAAACCCAAAAACATCAACGATTGGGCTTGGGGGACAGCTAGGCTGGGTGTACAACTGCTCACCCATGCTCAAAGCTGGATCCGCCCATGCATACCTTTACTAATTATTTTTTTAGGGCATACCCCAATTGATTAGGGCATATTTATTTTATAAAAATAATAAACGTACCGCCCAGTAAAACAATATCAAAACCGTCTCCTCACATTTTTAGTTCTAGTGGGACCCAAAAGTACCCCTACTAATCCATGGAAAACGGGGTCCACTTGTAATGTGAGAAGGATAGTTTTTGCCTTGTTTTTAGAGCGGTATGTGTAGAACTATTGTTATTTTTAACCCACCTAGGGGACGAGAACATGGGTTGTACTAGATGGCTAGATGCATTAAAATACTAAGTTATCTTCACCCATAATACCTTTAATTTATTATTATTTATCAATTAAAAAATTTTGAGACTATTATTTGGGGTGTTTGGTAACCATTATTATAATGGATTATGAGCCGATAATCAATTATCCATCTCATAATCTATTATATAGGTGTTTGTTAAAATTTATAATAACTGATTATTTTAATCATATTTGAAAAAACTCATTATTTTTAAGTGGAAAAAAGTTGTTTATAAAAATTATCATAATCAATTATTTTTTTTAACAAAAATGAATTAGATTTTTTTCCTTATTTTTTCTAAACTATCAACAGAGAGACAAAAAAACAATAGTGGACTAAAAAAAAGTTCTTAGATCATCATTCTTTCCTCTCCTCTTCGAGAGCATTTTTCTAAGATAATCAATTATTCTAAAAATATGTTTGTTAGAATTTATTAAAAAAATGATTAATAGCATAATCATTTTTCAATTTATGATTATAGATAATCATAATTTTTATCAAACACCCCCTTTGTGTATCTAGTTGTCAAGAGAAATAGACAGTTGTTGATACCTGAAAAATAACTACCCATTTTTATGGGGAATCATCTCAGTTAGATAGGTCTAAACCCGTAACTATCTTGGGCACTTGGGTACTAATCCCAAGTCCCTAAAGTTATATCCTTGAAAAAAGAAGGACAAGGATGAAATAAAAGGAGAAGTTATGGATAAGACTAAAAAAATAGCCTTTCTATAATATTATGAGATTTAAGAAGACATGTGTCAGAAGGAGATAAAGGAGGAAAGTCTATAAAAGGAAAAAGATAGTACTAAGAAAAGGATCTTCTTCTTTCTCTTACCCAACTAGGAAAAGTACACTTGGTGTAGTCGTTACTGTGACTTAGATAGATTTCCCCCTTACCATTTTACCCTAAAACAACAGTCGTGGATGTAAATTACTAGTCAATTTTTCTAATGTTTTTCGTAAAGGAAGAACATCAACAAAGACAATCTGTTTTTTCCTCTTTTCGGATGGTAAATATTTCTCAGAACATGGAGTGTGAATCAAAAGTCACATCATTTTGAATCCATTAAATTTGAATTAGTAAGCCGGCTTGGGCAGATTTATTTACATATTTCTGGACTGGATTTCGTATGCAACAGATATTAAGAGTCTGGTGTACAAACTCAAATCATATTTAGTTGAAAAACAGTAGTAAATAAAAATGACAATGTGCAATTTGATGGTGTAAAATAAAATCTTATTTAGACTATTTTAGACCGTACTATTTGAGATGTATTTTTAAGAAAATTGGATCTTAATCCTAATTAACAACTAAAATTATGACTTTTTTTATCGGAATGTGTTTGTAGGTACCCCTCCGACCTCCAAATATCACTAAAATAGTAGAGAGTCGACAGGTGACATGGACCAAATCCATGAGGGAGACCTCAAAACCCTAACCCTAAATTGGATTGGGCCAACAACCGTACTATTTCATAGCCATCCCTTAAACCAAACCTGTATATGTATCCAAATTAGCCTTCGATCAATTATGCTTAAATTTTCTAAGAGCAAAGCCAGTGGGTATTGTATATTGGCTGATATTCCAAATATACACCCACAATGGGAATGACAAACAAAGAAAATGGGTTAACAAATTGGTATTTGTGGGATTTTGTCAATCGAGGTGCTAGTTGAATCGATCGAATCATTTAGAAATAATCGAATCATAATGTACCGCTCGACCCAAGCTAGGCCGAGGCTCGCTTCAAGTAGCACCAAGCCTCGACCTAGCTTGGGCCGAGCGGCTCACCATGATTCGACAATGGTCGAATCTCAACGACTTTAATCCAACGACCCTCAATTCTCTCCCTATAAATTCACACAATTTCAACTCCAAAATCATACCTTTTTCACTTACTTGAATCTTAATCTTTCCATCTCAAACTCTTGATCTCAACTTATGGATCCTGAAGTGGAAAATAGAGAAGCACAAATGATAGGGGAAGTATGGCTCCAACAAGCTTAAAGAATTATGCTATAGATTGATCAAATGGATGAAGATTCAGACGATGATAAAAGGATGACCAACCATATGATACAATTATACGCAAAGTAAATACCGCGAGATCCATAACCAAGAGCTGTATTGACAAGAAGATGGACGTGGAGATATCGAGAGGAAGAACATAAACAAATGATATGTGATTATTTTATTAATAGAAGTGTGTACTCTGATGAAGATTTTCAACGTCGCTTCCGCATGCCACACTTGGTCACGTGGGTTATTGGAGAGCTTTGTCGGGTAAACCCTAAATTCAATTATCAATTTGATGCACTAAACATACCAGGACATAGTTCTGAACAAAAGGTTATTACAGGCTTAAGGATTCTAGGTTATGGTGTGCCGGCGGATGCCTGTGATGAGTATTGTCGTATGGCAATAAAAACAGGGTATGAAAATCTCATATTTTTTTTGCGAAACTATAGTCAACCATTTTGGTCCACGTTTTCAAGATGATGTCGACCGACTACTAGCTGAAAACACCAAAAGAGGATTTCCCGGAATGCTAGTTAACTTTGATTGCATGCATTGGGTATGGCATGGATGTCCTTATGCTTGGCAAGGTCAGTATAAGGGACACTTCACAAAACCAACTGTTGTTTTGAAAGCAGCGGCCTCTTATGATTGCTGGATATGGCATGTTTTTTTTGGACTACCGGGTTCAAATAACGACATCAATACTTTACATAAATCGCCTTTGTTTGAAGAGATGAAGTATGAAACTGCTCCAGATTTAAATTTCACCGTCAACGGCAATAACTATCAAAGTGGGTATTTTCTGGCAGATGGAATTTATGCACAGTGGTCAACTTTAGTTCAATCTTACACTTAGGTAGCCCAAAGTGAGCGTGTAAAACAATATTTTAACACGAAATAGATGGCGGTTAAGAAGGATGTCGAACGAGCATTTTGAGTTTTAAAGAGGAAGTTCCATATAATTGGTGGACCATATCGTTTATTCAAACCAATAGAAATAAATAGGGTTAAGCTCACCTGCATCATTTTGCATAATATGGTAATCGAGGAAACCCGACGGGATCCCAGTTGGATAAGTTATCCACATCAAGATTTGAGGTAAGATGTTCAACCCCTGCACAGTGTGCCAGCAAGACAGTATATAATGATAGAAGAGAGAATTGAACACATAGGATTATATATTAGGCTAAGAGATGATCTCACTTCACACTTGTGGGCTGATTTTGGCAGAAGAAACCCTCATAGGATTTAGTTTTATTTTTTGAAATTTTTATAATTAGTTTTTATTTCAATCATTTTTTTTTATTATTTAAATTTTTTTTGTGTAATTTAATGATCAACATTGAAATTAAAATAAAGGATCGAATTGGTGAAAAAACAACACGGAAATTGAAATTGAAACTAAAGGATTACATTGAAATTGAAACAAAGGTACATCAAAATTTTAAAACTAGAACTAAAACAAAGGATTAATCTAGTGGAACAATGACATTACTGATATCCCCATTCTCTTCCTCATCAGAATCAACGTCAATTGAGTTTGGGCATTGTTGTTCCTTTTGTGCTTCAATTTTTGTTTATTTCTTCTTGCCACATTCTCAGTTGTGTCTGATTCATCTTGGACGTGTCCATTCCCAAGATTCCTCTTATGTGAGCATTAAAAATATTTTTTTCAAGTGCCTTGCGACCTCGCCTAATTTCTGCAGCCATTTTCTTACATTTTACCATTTTACCAATATTAGTCTTTTCTTGTTTTTCAAAAAATTCTTGAAAGTTGACATATAAAGTTGAAGATTCGGTGGCTTCTTGAGCGGAATTTCTATTCCTTTTAGCTTTTTTGTTGCCTGGTCCATCATATCTTTATGTGTTTTCATGAATATTTAGATTACTATGCTGGAATACGCCTGCGTGGGTTGTTGGGTTGAGGTTGTTTCTGGTGAAGAATAATTAGAGGGAGACCCTTGAGAAACGTTTGTCGTCTCGTAAGGGGATTTCTTTGGTACTTAATATCCATCTAACAAATCGGGGTTCAATCGGTTCAGGACTTTGAGGATTTGGAAACATTTTTCGTGTGTGAAAGGCGGACCTGCTTTTACTTTCCATGCTTCTCGAATCTTTCACATTTCCATTTTCAACATTTACAAATTAGTTATTAAACAATTTGAAATGCAACTAACTTACTATATCGGCTTCAGTATCACCGCTTCATTTTTTACGATTCACTTGCATCATCATAGCTACCCAAGTGTTCATGTCTTTGCTGATTATATGAAAACGACCTGACAACCCGGAGAAGTCACGTTTATTTGGATTATTAGTTTGCTCGTCAAATATTTTAAAAATATTCTTCCATAGCGTTGCATGGCCTTGATTAACGTCATTGATAAAGTCAAGCGTACGTGCTACATATGATCTACAGATAGATTTATCTTCTAGGAGAATAAACTTTGGACCGCGAGGCTTTATTGAACCCTTTCCTGATTCAGTATTTTGTGTTTGTGATGCGCTGGCCATTATTTTTTTTCTGATATTTTTTTAGCAAAAGTAGAGATCAAGAGTTTGAGTTGGAAATATTAAGATTGAAGTGAGAGTAGAAGAAATTTTGAGTGGAGAAGGTGTGATTTTGGAGTTGAAATTTGTTGAATTTATACATAAAGAATGAGAGCCGTTGGATTTGACCGTTGAGATTCGACCGTTGTCGAGGCATTACGCATCGTTTATCCAATTTTCTACTGCCCAAAATCGAGTTTGCCCATCCACCTAGCTTGGAAAATCAACCTATATGCCAACCTACACTGAAATTGCTCTAATTTATTATTTTCTTAAATCTAAAATTACAAATGTTAGAACCACCTCAAGTCTGAACGTTTTTTTCCTCCAGAAAACCAAAAACACTTTAAGAACACAAAATTTATAATATTGTAGGAATCAGAGTTTGCAGAACCAATAAGTCAAGTTCGGACATCGTATTGGTCCTGCAAGTCGGAATATCTCAGTTTGAGACATCCAATTGACCTTACACGGTCGAAACATAATGGTTATCTGAAGCAATTATAGTCTGAATGACCATAGTCTGGAGTCCGGACCTACTGAATTCACCTGTAATTCATATCCACACCACAATTGACCAGACATATGCTCGGTGCCAGAAATCTAAACCCTTTGGTTCTTGGAAATTTGCTTGTTAAGCTCAGAACGTCTTTTTTTTCCATGATTGATCCCACATTCTAGTCACTTGCTTAAGTTATTTCTTTATTCTATTTCAAAGTGCCAAATGTTACATTTCTTTTCCTCTAAGAGCGTTCACGGTTATGGAGCTGACCAAATGTCAAAGGCTTCTCTTAAATATAGCCCATTGTTTTATTAACCATAACCCACTTGACTTATGTCAATAGATATTGACCATACCTATAAGTTTGACCTTTTAAAATTTTGTTCATTGCTCAAAAACTAGGTAAGTGAATCACCAAGGTGAAAACTAGGTAAGTAAATCACCGAGTCACCTACTTAGTGACTTAGTGAGTCAAGTATCAATAACTCAATTGTTCAATAAAATAAATTTTATCTTAATTTTTTTTTCTAAAAGAATTAAAAATTATTATCAGCTACAATTTTGAGGAGCGTTGAAGTCATATCTTTGACTGCCTACTGAATAATATAAAACGAAGGTAGTAATTTAGTTCATGTTACAGCAGGCCTGCATAGCGGTAGATAACAATATGAATAACAATATGAATAAAAACATAGTAAGATTTTTAATAGTTGAACCCAAATTTGCCTTCAGTTTCTGATACAATATGTACTCAATAATAATTTGTTTTTTAAATCCTATTTATCAATGTTAAGTTGTTAACTTATTATGGTGGAAGGTAATTAACAGAATGATGTGGGAAGGTAGATCAATGGAATGATGCTAATTAATGTAAAACAAAATAAACCGCACCGATAAAGAAAAGAAAGAATAACAACGTCAATAATAAAAAAAGAAGAAGACATCGTTGCCAACTATCAGGTCCATCACATGATTATCAAAACACAACCCCAGTAGTCTGGGAACATCATTGTTGAATAAATTGGTTATGAAAAAACAAAACAAAAAAGTTGATTATCGGTACCAAGTTCACAATTTGGTGATAAGATTAATTGTTGTTGTACTCCTTTAACTAATGTTCTCAATCATCCTGGCTGAATAGAATTTTTGAAGAAATTTGAAATAAACTTTTCTACGGTTGATCTGCGGTTAGAGGAAGAATAAGGAATTAATTTTTAAACTTATTATTTAAAACATGAAAAGGGTTTAAAAGATTTGTGTTTTTGAGGGTGATCCAAAGTGCTAAAAGAGTAAGGAAGTGAAGTCTTATTGATAAAGAAGAGTCAAAGACTAAATTCAACTCATTCAAATACAGTAGTTATTATGATCATATTGTATAGAATTCAAATACGAAGTGAACGCAAAAAGAATGAGGTCATTCCGAGTTCGGACGAAGAAGTTGTGGGCAAAACAAC